>JAGDQP010000484.1:27841-46532 GCA_022664845.1 Lepisma saccharinum | reverse complement strand
ATTACACAGATCTTCCATTCTGATTTGTAGTTCTTCTGCCCTTAAAGCGGACAGGATTACACCATCAGCGAATCGTAGGTGATTAAGGTAATCGCCATTGATTTTTATTCCAACTTCATCCAGTTTAAATTTTGGAACACTTCGTCCAGGACTGCTGAAAATAGTTTCGGAGAAACTGAACCTCCCCTTTTCTAACTTCAAATTTTCCACTCTCTTGGTGCAGTCTAATGACAGATGTGGCAGTCGAGTAAATGTTTCGCAGTAACTTGTTGTATGCACTATCGATGCCTTGATATTCAAGTTAGTTTAGTATTGCGGCCAAGGAGAACGAATAGGAAGCTTTTTCAAAATCTATGAATCCCAAACATAGTGGAAGTTCACATTCATTAGTGCTTGCCATAATCCCATTCAGTGCTGCATGTGGTCCATTATGCTAAATCCACGACGAAATCCGACTTGTTCCCTTCCCTGATTAAAATCTAAGTCTCGTTCAATACGGTTCAAAATAACTTTGGTGAACATTTTGTACAAAACTGACAGTAAACTAGTTGTTCTGTACTTTTCGACGCGTTCTTTGTCCCCTATTTTGTACAATAAAATAATAATAGCGCTACTCCAACCTAACGGTATTTCTCTCTTCCTAAGACACGTTGAGAATATTTAGCAAGTTCCTCTTTTCATCTCCCGATTTAAATGTCTCTGCTGTAAGTCCGTCTTCTCCTGACGATTATTCCGTTCTTCATCTCTCGAAGTACTTTATCCACTTCTGTCATTACGTCTGGAACTTCTACATCATTTTCTTCCGGATCTTCTTTTCCTAGTTCTTCTTCGGAATAATACAATTCTCTGTAAAAATTTTCAAATATTTTTTATAATTTCCTCCTTATTTCTGGTTACGGTCCCGTCTGGTCTCTTAACTGCAATTATTTGTTTTGTCCCTACCATGACTTGCTGTTTGGTTTTGTTCAGGCTCTTGTTTTCCTCGATTGTATTTCTAAGAAGATTTTCGGTGTATCTTCGTATATCCTCTCTTATTTTCTTCCTTGCGATTTCATTTAGTTTTATGTACTCAATCCTCTTTATGTGATTTTCTTCTTCTTTCATTTCCCTCCTTTTCTTCATCAAGAGTTTAGTTTCTTCTGAGATTTTGCTCTTATTTTTCTTCTTTTCAATGCCTGCTATTTCCTATGCCGTCTCTTTCATATTATCTCATTCAGTATCTCACTCAGTCTCAATCTATTGCCAATAATTGAAGTTAAGTAATAAGTTATTATTGTGCGAAGTGTACCATCCCAATATATGCCTGGCGTGGCTGAGGAAAACACTGGGAAAACCTAAGTCAGGACAATCAGCCGCTGGTACCGAACCGAGGACCTCCCGAATACGAAACCAACGTTTTACCAAGTAAGGTACGGCGCTCGGAAAAAAGCACACTCGTTTCGATGTTTATGACATGCACGCACACACAAAATAACGTAAATAGCAACGTAATATCAGTATAAAGGATAAATATCGAGCATGCATAATTTTTAAGAACTTGATAGAAACAGACCTTTTCTCTTGTCTTTCATGTATAACGTTAGTGTTCTATGAAATTCATTAAGAAAGAAACCACAGGTTTTAAAGTTCACTTTTGTTTCTCCATGTTCGGTAAGGTTCTTTCCTATTTGACAATTTGAATTAAACTTTTTAGTACAATTTAAACTAGTGGCCTACGATATCCGATACGATGATATATATAGAAATGGTGTTAAGTTTCCTGTTTTGGTGTTTGAAATACGACTTGCTTAAGTTATTTATTATTTGCTACATACTACAAGAAATCATGAATATCTTTCCAGAGCCCAGGATATCTGATAATGTTTTCTGTTAAAGAAAAGAAAATTCCAACCCTTGCTCGCTCACTCACACTCTCTCAGAATCACACCGCCCACTCTACGGCAGTTGGGTGGCCTATCTTCTAGGCTTAGAGAAAAATCGTGTATAATAAAGTCATGTAAAGATTATATTGGCCATGATAGTATATACAAGCATATATACAAATAGAAAAATATGAGAGTTTTACATGTAAGACCAGTGGAAGATCTGCAGACGAAAGACTAGATTAGGTAAAATGATGTAATTTTGTAGAAGTTTGGTCTTGGTTATTCATTCATCTAAATATATAAGAATATATTTAGAGAAAGAGAAAGTTAATGGAAAGGGAGGAAAATGAAGTAAAATAATATATATTAGAGTGAAAAGTATGTGACTGGGCCAGGGATCGAACCCGGGTCCTTTGGGTTACCGTCCCAATGCGCTACCAACTGCGACACCCAAAATGTTGTGCATTATTTGATAATTTATACTAACAAGCAGACAACAATTAGATCATATCGGAACCTACCATGAAATTTTGCTAGGAGAATCTACGTCCTATAGAAAGGAAATAGGCATACATAAAGATGCTGCGAAACATTTATTCGACTGCCACATCTGTCATTAGACTACATCAAGAAAGTGAAAAATTTAAAGTTGGAAAGGGGGTAAGGCAAGGAGATTCAATTTCTCCAAAACTGAGGTCCTGGAGAGAGTGTTCCAAAATTTAAACCGGGATGAAGTGGGAATAAATATTAATGGCGAATATCTTCATCACCTACGGTTCCCTGATGATATAGTCATGTTTACTTCAAGTGCAGAAGAATTACAAACCAGAATGGAAGAACTGAGTAATCAGAGTTCGTAAATAGACCTTAAAATGAATTTAGGTAAAACAAAAGTCACAAACAATCAACACGCTGCAAAGAGGAAAATAAAGATTAGCGGAGAGACAATAGGCATAGTTGATGAGTATGTTTAAATAGGCCAGCTCAAAATATCGAATGCCAAGTTGACTGATGAAATAAATAGATGTAAAATGGCGCGGAGTTCGTTTGCAAGACTACACTTTATTTTCAAAAGCAAACTACCAATGTGTCTGAAGCGTAAAGTTTATAATCAATGTGTCTTTTCTGTGATGATGTACGGCTGTGAAACTTGGACATTGAATGCGCAAACGACTCAAAGATTGAGAGTCACACAAAGAGCAATGGAGAGATGCATGCTAGGAATAACCAGGAGGGACAGGAAGGCAAGTGAGTTGATTCACGCACAACAAAGGTAGAGGATGTAATCAAGACTGCGAAGAAGATGAAGTGGAAATGGGCCGGTCACATAGCTAGACAAATGTACTATATTGGATTCCTAGAGAAAAGAATCGACCAAGACGACGCCCAAATGCAAGATGGGTAGATGAAATTAAGCTTTTTTCAGGAGCTACATGGATGAGGGTAGCAGCAGCCCGAGATATGTGGAAAGAAAAGGGAGGAGACCTTCATCCATCAGTGGATAGAAAACGACTGAATATGATGACGATATAAAAAATTAACTGCCCATATTAACTGCAAGGTACCGAGATAGCAGCTGGAATATTGGTTGATGTGTACAAAAAGTGTATCTTTCTTTAATACAATTAACAGAAGTCACTTCTGCTTTACGTTCGTCCTAGAATGAAATACTAAGATTTGAATCGTCACCTCCTACACCGTAGCACGCTTTATCAGCTACGTATTTAGAGTCTCTAAACCCTTCGAAATTCAATTTGTTTTGTAAAATAAAAATTTTAAAATTGGAGGGTGTTCTCGAGGATTTGGAGGGTGACACCCCCACAAGGGGTCTGGCGGAATCACTGAACATAACGAATCGATGTTCGAAACTTAGGTCAAAAGATAGACTATGCGAATGGAAAACGCGAAGTAGCATATTTTTCATCATGTATTGTCGTTGTCAAACTCACCAATGGAATGGGAGGTTACATTTTACTCAGCTTGTGAGAAATAAGGGCTTAGATCAGGAGCCATTAGGCCTATGTAACTCTGATCAATTTTAAAACAATACCCAACGTCTAAGAACAACAGGTACATAGCGGTTCCTACGTTGGCAGAATGATTAGCATGCTCGCTTCCCGCATACGTTATCCCGAGTTCTAATCCGAAGGGGTTGTATTCAACGGAGCGGCTTGGAATCCACTTGAACAAAAACGGTGGTTCCGTTTATAAATTCTCACAATTAATAACGTTTCAACAATATGAAAACAGGTGCAGTGCGAAAAGGAACGCAAATGATCAGTATCAAACCTTCATCCTTGATGAAGCCAATCAAGAATCATTTGTTTGAGCTGTGGTTACTCAAGTGTTTATGTGTAATGAATTGGTCTACCGTGTCTGTTAAGAAAAAAAAAAATGGAAAACAGTTATCTGTGGACATGTAGTCAGAAATTATTAAAGTTGGGACGATTGGGACCAAGCATTTGTGTACTCCTTGCTTGAAGATCGAGAAAGCGGCTAAAGGAAGAAAAGATTAAATCAAATTCCGAATACCAGGCGAAACAAATGAAAACGGAATCTGACAAAAAATAATCATCCTACTTCTCTCTAAAAGTTACTGTTGGATTTCCTACTTCTGTTGCCAAGAGAGAATGCTTCTGTACCGATCGATTTTCAAATCGCTAACATTTACTTTGTGAGTTTCGCATTACATATTGTTTCGAATTTACAATATGTACATTGCAATACATATTTTGATTTACATGTAATTTACATTATGAAAATTACGTAAATTGCATTAGTTTACATTACATATTTTGTTTCGAATTTAGATTCACCCTATATAGTTAAATATTCGTGATTTTATGTGTATGTGTGCAGCAGTAGAGTTCGTTGTTCTGTACATTAATATTTCTAGTTTCTTGAAAAAAGTATCAGTAAGAAAATAATGAATGCAATGGTTTCACAGAGAGATCTTCCTCCTGTAGTAGCAGTAAACTAGCTAAGTAGAGTTATTTTTAATGAAACATAGTTTATTAGCAATTTTCTTGTGTTTGTCTGAGGAAAGAAAAACTGGTTTAGTATTATGTTCCTCCGCCCCTTTCGTCGTTTAATCTGCTTGACTTTCTACACACGCATCTTTGTTCAAGTTTTTTGTTCGTCGTCTGCTCTCTCTTCCTAACAACTAGTTTCTTTCAGGTCATCCAAACATTTGGAACCACTGCGGACATTTAGTCACTTGAACAAAATCACTTCAATTGTTCCCACATTTAAACATTAGCACTGAAATAAGCCCTTGACCTTAAAAGGCAATGATTCAGTTACTTATATTTCTGTGCGGAAAAGCCAATGAGAAAGTTAGGTAGGACATCGCCTCTAAAGGAATACATTTTTTTTATTAGTAGAATAGAAAGGGAAAACAGCGAAAGCAAAGCATGAGGGTGGTACTATTATTTTAAAATAAAAACAATCTGCTGATATTGCACAGGACACATTTTTCTAGGAATTAGAAAGTTAAATTTAATATGTAACGTATAACAAAACCCATATCTGAAATTAACACAGAAGAATTGATAGTCTCGTGATCGGGACTCGAACCCAGATCTATCAGTTTACGTGTTCATTTCAATATTTATCATTAAACACACGATTCTCTTGTGAGAAAAGGTAACAATAACATCTACTCGTTCGCACTGCGTGGTTCCTAATGATTCCTCAACTAAAATTTGTATCTGTAGTGGATAGAAGGATTTCTATCTGTAGTGGAGTGTGACTTCATAATTAGTCATAAGTAGCTAGGAGAGCAAGAGCATTAGAAATAGTCTTTATACACAGAGTGTCGTGTCGTAGTGGTGTAATAGATAGCATACCCGATCGGAAACTGGGAGATTTTAGTTCAAGTCCCGGTCACTGTGGCCGTAATTTTTTCTGTGCTACGTTCAATATTTACCACACACAAGGTTCGTTTTAGGAAACGTTTGATATATCTAGTAAAGTTTCAGATATATGTAGGTATTTGCAATGTTACTCATGTGTCTGAAAGGTGTCGGTTAAAATCACCGAGAGATTTATTTTGCATTTCCCCCTTCCAGCGGGATTTTCGCATTTGCGCAGAAAGAGAAAACGGCTTCTTATCGTAAGCGCACATATTGATCAAGATTTTGCAACCGGTATTTTAATCACGTATTTTGAAGAAATCGGAAATATTCTCAGTGAATCATAAATAAATTAAAACCAATAAAGAACCAAAATCCTATAGTCTGTGAAGGATTTTTATTTACATTCTTTAATAGTGAATAGCTTACGTAAAACGAAGAAAGAAAAATCCTATTGATATTTCATCTTAGTAAGTCAAACGATAATAATAAAAAACACAAGTCAACTACTGAACTCGCAATCTTAAGATAGAATCTCATCTTCAGAGGATTTCAATAATATAAACTTCCATATTTTTCGTTTTGTCAGGGCGTTCTATACATTGGTGAAATGATAGTTTACTTATAATGTTATAAGTAGATAATACTTTACTTATCCCGGAAAACAATTATAATTAGTATTACCATATCTAATAACATAATTATGATTGTTTTGGGAAAAATAAAAAGAGTGAAAATGTGGCAACACTATTCGTGTCAGCATATTGAAATTATTTGAAGAGATCAATGTGGTTTCATAACCAATTTTCTCATTCTTAGGTTCATATAATGTTCATATCTATATTTCACTTGCAAAAATTCCGAATCAGCAGTCGGTATGGTCTACGGCGGTAGGTCAACGACTCGAAGGTCCCGGGTTCGAGTCCAGGCAGGGGCATGGGTGTGGATTTTAATGGCTAAAGGGCGAATCGTGACGGCCCGAAGTCCAAAGTTACTAGACTGGCCCATATAAAAATTAAAGTTTCTCAAAAGGTTTTCCGAACCAGCAATACTTAGCAAAGCCGAAATAATCGAAACTGATGCTCAGATGAAATAGTTTCAGATACCTTTTTTTTAATGAATGCAAAATATTGGGATAGTTAACAAAGAAATTTTGGACAATGTATGAAAATAATTGACTAATTAAATTCAGATACTACCAAACGTTTTCAAATTATGGATAAAATGTTAGTCTACACTTTATTTGCATTCAATGCTCGACGCAGCTAAGATATTGCCAGGACTTCGAAATTAAGAGTGCATGGAGGTTGTAAATAGTAAAATTTTAATTTTTTCGTCGTATTTCGTGCAGATGATTTTCGTATCAAGGTGAGTATAGAGAGAAATCTGGTATTACGAGGTTTGAAGAGCGTGGCAAAATATCTGCCCAGCAGGTTCTCTATCCTTTCTCAGAAATGATGACCATTGTATATATGTCACTAATATAATTTTCAAAATACTTTTAACCTAAAGCGATAGAAAATATAGCTTATATCTTTAAACTCATGCGTGACGCAGACAAAATAATATCATCTTATTATCGGATAGTATTATTGAACCAAAACAATGCTTCTTACTTTAAGCATTGTTTTGGTTCAAAAATACTATCCGATAAATAAGATATTATTTTGTCTGCATCACGCATGAGTTTAAAGATATAAGCTATATTTTCTATCGCTTAAACATAATAAAAATAATTTAACTTCGTTCTTTTACAGGAAAATAATTCCAAACATATGACACGCGTAAGGAAAAGCGCTCTTGTCTCATATAATACCACTTAGTCGAATACAGAATGGTACAAAATTCTGGAAAGCTACCGGTATTTCATAATTTAAAAGATAATCCAAAGAAGAATAAATTGATGTTCACATAGGAAAGCACTCTAAATGAAATATTTACATTTACAGAGATAAGCATTTCATTTTTAGATATTAGGAAGATTTCGTTTATCTTTAGTAACGATTAATGTATAATTGCGCATTTAGCTTCTACAGGTTGGTCTGCTTTCAAAATGGATTCCAACTGATGTTCGGAACAAATAAGGTTACAAGGTTGAGAGAATTTACGTGCACAACGCCATATGGTACCACTTGACATTATAATTGAGGGGCTTGGTGCAGAAATGGTGTAACCTATAAATACATTTTTCGACTTTTTTATGTTTTTTGACATTCAAATTCATATAAAGAACAAAGATTTATATGCCAAGATATCACCCTAAGTTCCTTCAATAGTTTTGTTGGCAATAAAACTACGTACCTGTACCTTGTGGTCGCTTTTTCTAAGCAAATTTGTAATGTGTATTAGGTCTACACCATTTCTTCACTAAGCCTGTCAATTACTCTGCTTCATCACTCTTTCTCGCCTCCACTAAAATTGAGTTACGGGAGTTCGGTAGAAGCCGCAACTTAAAAGCATAATATCTTATACAATATAGAATACACAGAACTGCCTCAGATATCTTTTACTTTTTTTACAAAATTCCCCTTCAGAAAGAGACGATAAACTCCAGATAACTCTTGTATTCATTTCCTGTAGTTTTGTGAAAGAAAAACGTTAACTGCCGGTAACAAGTGCAATTAAAATGTTTAGTTTGGCATTATACATGCCAGTAATTTGTTAATTAAAAAGGACATGACAAGATTTTAATCCTTATATAGAATGCTTTAAAATGTGCTGCATACACCTGAAATCAGTGTTAATTTGAAGTTATCAATCTGTTCACATTACGTGCCATTTTTTCACTTCTAGTAGTCGGCGGTTGCACTTAAGCCATGCAGAAATAGGGATTTTTTCATGTCAGAAAACATTCTTGGCAGTTGGCCCAATTTTCTAGCTAGGAGTAACATCATGAATTTTTCATACACATCGATGCGTATTTGAATTGTGATCTACGTTCTAAACGAGCTTGTGAATTTCTAAGGAAGGAATCTAAAATTTTATTTAAGTAGATTCCGAGTCATTCTGTTCAAAATCCCCACCGTATTTGAGCCCGGGAAAAGGGTAGAGAAACGGAGCGTAATAACCATTCGGATAAGTAGAGATTCCCACAAGGATGTTCAATTATATCATATGTTCACTATATATGTTGACCCTAATATAGCAATCGCTTTCAGCCTTATCTTCCTCGTTTAATGGCACTTGTATAGGACTTCTGTGAGTATCATGTTGCCATTAATTTAATCTTGTTGAAATTTTAGTTTGAAATAATAGCTATTCAGTACCTGAAATGGACGTATTATGTTCACAGTACGTCAAATGTTCTTCCATAACTAAAAATCATGCGCAGTGCTTTTCAAACCAGACCAACACACTGAAATAGTTTCCATAAGCACAGCATATTCCATTTCAATTTTCAGTATACCAGGAATATTCCAGGAGCGTTAGAAATATTCTTCTGGTTTCTAATGCTTGGCATTATCAAGAAATATACATATGATATTCCTAATATATTCCCAGAGAATAGAAATATCTGTGAATATTAAATAAAATGCACGAAAATACCGTGTTTTAACGTTACAGAAATTCAAAGAATCTAGAAATTATTGGATGCTGAAGTAGAATTAGTAAAATGAAGATATTCCTGGATCTTCCAAGACAGACTTTCTCATATTTCATGTATATGGGCATGAAAATTCGATAAATATACTAGGGAAAATTCCATAAATATATATATATTCCTGCATTACTATTCCTAATAAACAGAATATTTCTTTATCAATGATATCTTTCGTATAAATGCATATTGATATGGAAATAAAATGTAACAATATTCTTTAAATTTTGACATTTGTATCAATTTGACTTTACGAATGGACAAACTATTTATTTATTTATATTATATTGATTTTAAATTCCATGTTTATATTCAATGGCTGAAGTTTAAAGAGTTTACATATTATATTACAAAAAGTTCTCAGTGTCTTATATCCTGAATATCTCGTAATTCCACCAAAAGAACTTGTCTCAAAATCTGACTCAAAGCTTGCCAATATTAGATAATATACTATGTGAAACATTTCCCTTGACAATGTATAGCAGAACTTAAACAACAAATCTAGTCCTCGCAGTCGAATGGTTAAGGTCGCGTAATGCACTGGGGAGGCAACCAGGTTTGAGCCCTGCTGTTGGACATTCTGACTGAGGTTTTCCAGTGTTTTCCTTCCACATTTTCAATAGCGGAATAGTACCTAAACCAAGGTCCTCATAACTACCTACCCCCATCCCCGCAATAATGCTCGTCGAGAGACATCTCTCAGATATTTTAGGGACTTAGGGCACAGATTCCCTTCTAATCCATGAAAATAAATTAAATGAAACTGAATTTAAACTATAATTAATTAAACTTTATAACATTTATAGCGTAATTATATTTCAATACGTCTCTGTCGGTTGAGAAAACAAGGGGAGATATCGTTCCTTGCTATATTTCAAGGTGCCATATTGACATCTGTCTGGTCTAACGTAGAGAAACCAGAGAAACCCTGTTAGGGTTCGAATTCCTTCTTCTCAATTGAGGAAAGCACGCTACGTTAATTCTCTGATCGTAAGTGAATTGTAAGCAGAATCGTGATATAAACTCAGTTATCTGTTTCTTCTTTTTTCAACGACTGCCGTATAGCCCCAGTAACAAAGGCTGATTAAATGTTGATAAAACCGTTAATTACTTGCGTTAGTTTATTCAACAAAATTTCGTTGAATAAACATGTTTGCGTGCAAAAGACGTCGAATAGGCGGACACTCAAACGTTTATCTCGACGCTAAATCAAGTGTATTTTACTGGCGAAATTTTTCTTATGAAAGATGAAAACAACTTTGGAAATTAATAGTGTTCAATTTTCTCCTCTCTACATTTAAAGTGCTTTAATACATACTTCTTATTCTTGTTAAATATTCCAGTATGAGGGTAATATAATCTTCTAATGCTGATTGATCCCATGTACGCTTAATATTTATTATTTATCCTCCATGACCAATTGAAATCCATACGCAGTTTGGGCCTTTACGTAACAAAGCACATAGTTCGATTGACAAAACTTGTCTCTTTTATTTCCTTACATGTTTAGATCTTTTAACAATTAAATTATGTTTGGATGTTCTAAATCGTTGAATTACCATATTTTCTTTTCTCTCTTTCAGTTGGATGCTTGGGAATTAAACAATACAAGAAAGGCAGAAAAGGAAATTGTGTTCTTCAATCGGGTGCCGAAAGTTGGTAGCCAGACGTTCATGGAACTACTAAGGAAACTGTCTGTTAAAAATGATTTCGCATTTCACAGAGACCAGGTGCAAAGGGTGGAGACTATACGACTGAGTCCAGCAGATGAGGTAAGCTTCTAACTCTGTTCGTGCAGAATTACTAAATATCTGCCTGGTTCTAACGAATCCGAATCACAAAAATAGCTTCAGACAACAAATAAATTTTTCATTGTCAAATAAATTTGCAGCATTCCAAATAAATTTTAGATACGTTTCGGGTACTGTCTTGGTTCTAAATGCTGCAGCAGAATGCTTTACATGTTTCGTGGCATAGGATTCAAATCCTGTCTGGAAAACTGATGTTGCTACAGATTTCACCATAATCAGATGCAGCCTCAGAGTTCCGTCAGAGTACATGTTTCATGGAACAAAATTATATATTTTTTGTTTAACAAACCATACTTTGACAAATGTGTCCTCTCTAGGTGAATGGTTAGCAAGTAGATTCGTAATCAACCTAAAACTCCTTAAAACGTTAATGTTATTCCCTATCCAATGGGAAATAATATCAAATCACCCTCGCCCCACATTACTCAGGAACAGTCCCACATCTCTCTCCTGGCAGAATACTAATTATTATATTATCAATACCTTAGAATACCTTAATAAAAGTCAATTACAGAGTCGTGTTAATAACTGTTTCTTCCACAATGCTATAACTAAGGCTAACCAAAGAACTAGTAAGTTAGAATACTATTTTTGTCTTTTGGTATGTATCTAAAGTGTATCCTTGTTCAATCAAAGCAATAACCATATGCAACAGTTATTGACAGTAGACCAGATTCCTGTAGGTTGGAAAATACTACGAGTGTGAAGTGAGGATGCTACAATACCTCAACTAGCTAATTCAAAATTTGTAGATATGAAATAAATGTACGTAACTATTAGGATATTCAAATCAAGAAATGGGACAAATTATGAAGCATCTTCGTAATTCTACTTCAATATGCAAGGGACATGACTCTTCAATACAAACTTGTTTCTTACACCGCAGTAGAACACATACGTACTTTACAATACCGGGATTATTCACTGTTTAATAAATTCATGCACTACATAAATTATAGAAACAATTTTTGTCCCCCAACAGATAACTACTATTAAATCTTGGAATTCAGGTACGACCTATAAATGGTTATTTTTAGGAAAATCAATGAAAGTAATTTCTTCACAGTTGGCGAAAATGTTTAAACTATTAATGCCCAAAAATAGTTTTCAGTCGATCAGAAACCGACATGCTACTTACTCCATTTTTCATGTCAAATATGACAATGCAGTTGAGTATATCCCAACTAGATTTAGCCAACCCATCGTATGTCAATTACATATATGGTGCATTCCAGCGTAACGGACGTAATAATCGCACAGCACCTTTACAAATTTATGTATGTCTTCTATAAAGTTAATGTTACATTTCAAAGTTAAAACTTTACTCAACTGTAGGCCATGAATTGATTTGTATTCTGAACAAATTAGAAAGTTTTAAATTTTCGTAACGCAGGTAATACGGATTGAACATGATTTTTTCAGTACTTAGGGAAAATTGAATTTTCTGTGAAAGTAAACATGTTTTAAGCCCTAAAATTTTTCAGTCATAAAAATAGCTTAAATACGTGCATTGATTACTATTTCAATTGTCATTTGCTAAGCTGTTTACGCCATTATGTGTCGAGCTATGACGTAATTTTTTACGATGACGCCGTAAATTTAAGCTCCTATAGCTCCGTAATTACTAATGCCTTGAAATTTCATCACAGGAACGTTTTCCTTGTTTTAATGTGAATAATCACCTCCCAAAGCTTGCGCCATTATTTCTGAGACACACTGTATAGCCTACTTTCAGAATTTTTCTTTGCAACCTTACAAAATTTCCGTGCATTATTGACTAAAACTTTTCGTTGCAAGATACGTACCGCCCTTTCCATAATCTCCTTTACTCATCAACACCATATATGGTCCTTTACCGTGCGAAACATAACAAAGTCCATGTAGCTTCGTTCACCTGATATTTCAAACTATCATCAAACTGTTGCGGTTCTTGAACTACCCAGTTGCACTATTGGAACACACATATAGGACTTTACACTTGTGCTGATCTTTCTACAAAAAACTTTGGTAAACTTTATTTTTGTATGGGCCAGTCTAGTAACTTTGGACTTCGGCCCGTCACGATTCGCCTTTAGCTGTTAAAATCCACACCCATGTCCCTGCCGGGACCTTCGAGCCGATGGCCTACCGTCGCAGACCACTCGGCCGGCTGATCTTTCTACAATATGTATTCTTCAGATAGCTTTATTGTACACCAGTACAGAAATGTTATCATGTTTTAAGTCATTAGAAGAACATAACTCCTCTTGTTAGATTCAGAGAGCGGCTTACGACTGTTGAATATGTGCATCAGTGTTTCATCCTCATCAAAATTTAATAGTTTTTTGTTGTTGTAGTTTTTTTTTTTTTTTTTTTTTACTACGTGAAGTTGTGTTTTAGCAATGAATGCATTACACCTCGTTTCAGTTAGTTATCTTGACAATTCCTCAAATGCATCAAGTAAACTCATTTTTGTGAGAACTTTCCTATTTTCGTTGCTTTATTGGTAGAATTCGGTGATCTCTTCAGATGAGGTATCCCGAATAAATTGATCAACAAACTGTAAGTTTAATTTAACATCTGCATGAATGTAACATTCACATAACACTGACTTAAAACTCCTGCACACAAAGATATATATATATATGATGGATGCTATATGTGATGTCATAGCCTTTGACGAGGCTCCAAATACATTTTGTAAACCGACAACAGCAAATATTCTGATCTTCATCATTGGATAAGCGTATCTAGTTAGAGAGCAGCAAACGTTGTTTTTTCTACTCTAATACCAGGTGTGTAAATATAAAACCGGAATTTGTGCATAGACGGCGTTAGTTGTCACTGTGATTACCGTAAAAACTGCGTCCTTGGCGCCACTTGCTTGTTTTGACTGCTGATAACGATTTGCAACTCACAACCAGACAAGTTTCATGTCATAGTGTAGTGTTTAATAGCGTTGAACATGGCGCAATTTGTACTTACAAACTATGATTTGCGGACAGCATTGATTTTTTGTTACCATTTGAAGAAAACTGCTGCAGAATCGCATCACATGCTTGTCGAAGCTTACGGTGACCATGCTCTTGGTAAGTCACAGTGCTATGCGTGGTTTAAAAAATTTTAAAGTGGCGATTTTGACGTGAGAAACGAAGAACGTGGAAGACCACCGAAAAAGTTTACAGACAGCGAATTGCAAGTTTTGTGGGATGAGGATGACGCTCAAACACAACAACAACTCGCGGATCAATTAAACGTATCACGAGAAGCAGTTTCCATACGTTTAAGAGCCATGAGCAAGATTCAGAAGGTGGGTTCCACATGCATTGACTAAACGACAGCAGAAAAACCGAAAAAACACTTGCGAAATTCTGCTCGCCAGGTACAAAAGGAAATCATCTCTCCATCGAATTGTGACTGGTGACGAAAAGTGGATCTATTTCGAGAATCCTAAGCGTAAAAGATCATGGGTAACTCCAGGAGAACCGGCGACATCGACTGCAAGACCAAATCGCTATGGACGGAAGACAATGCTTTGTGTTTGGTGGGATCAGAAGGGAGTGATATATTATGAACTGCTGAAACCTGGCGAAACCGTTAATATCTAACGTTACCGACAACAAATGATCGATTTGCATCAAGCTTTGTGTGAAAAACGACCAGAATATGACCAAAGACAACATAAAGTGATTGTGCTTCACGATAATGCACCCTCCCACACAGCAAAACCGGTCAAGGGAACGATTGCGACGTTTGGCTGGAAAACCCTTCTGCATGCGGCTTACTCACCAGACTTGGCGCCTTCCGATTTTCACTTATTTGCATCCATGGGACACGCACTTGCTGACCAGTGCTTCACATCTTACGAAAATGTACGAAAGTGGCTTGATGACTGGTTTGCAGCACAAGAGGCACAGTTTTTTTTTTTTTTTTTTTGGTCTAGCATCCACACATTGCTGGAACGATAGCAGAAATGTATCGCTAGCGATGACCAATACTTTGAATAAAATAGTTCTTAGCATTGTCATCCAATCACTGTGTTTTTTCTGTACATAAATTCCGGTTTCATATTTACGCACCTGGTATGTGGATGTTTTTTCTTGCGAATACTAAACGTTCCTACAATATTGATTTTAGTACCCTTTTCGTCATCGCATATTTCTTCCCATCTCTCGACACAGTTATGCGCTGTAAAATTCCAGAGCTTTGTCGGAAAATTATATCATAACTGGAAAATGATTTAATATTCTCCATTATTATTTTCATCTTGCTTAGGGAATGGAAACCCCTTTATTAGTTAAAAGAATCTGTGCACTTTTCTTGGTGATTTTGGAGAGTCTTCTTTACACTGTTTAATATATAATTGTGGTGCAAAAAATGTCGAACGTAATGAAGGTGGGCCTACGTGAATTTCTTCTCCCTACTCGTCCATTGCATTCTTTCTTTTCTCTTACATGCCTTCTTGCAACCCGTTTGAATCTTCGTCTGTGTTCTCTGGACTTTTCTTTATAGCTGCTTTTCTTCTCTTTATTTGTCTGTTATATATGCCCTTTCTCTTTATACTGCTTAATTTGCCGTTCTCCAGTGTCTCCGCATAAAAACAGAGTATGACTATTTTACGTCAGCTAGTCAAAAATGGGCTTTTTGTGATAATGTGGAATAATATCAATTATGATATCGATTATTTGAAGATACATATTCATAAATCTCCTCAGTATCCTAGAATACAGCAGATTTATACAGGATTCAATTACATTTATAGTGCGTGATTAAAAATTAGCTTCCAAAAGACATGGACAAAGGAGAGCTGATTTATCGATGTTTGCAGATTGGCCTGATGAGAAGAGAGCTACAGAATAAAATCAAGAATAACAAGAGCTTACAGTAGAATACGTATATACAAATCCATTCAGTCCTGTTAATTATCTGAAAAATTAAGTGCTAATACTATTCATAAAATAATTGTAGAATACTTGTAAGTTTATTGCAACTTACGCGAAAGTGCCCTTCGCTGTTTTGTAACGTTTGTATCATTATGGTTGGTAATCTTACATACATTTGTTCTGACGCAAAGACGAACTTTCCATACAAACAAGTGTAATATATATAAATGTACGTCGATGATAATCTGTGAGATTTTGCTTGTGAAAGTAACAACAACTCTCAATGAACGTGACATTGTTAAGTGGTCTATACTGTCTATAGGCTAGGGTGTTACACCCGTTATGGCTTTCTCTCAGTTGTTATCTTACTTTCCTATGGTTTGGCTGCAGCAGCTTATTACGCTTGATAACCATTAGTAGTTGGTCAACTATTGTTGAAAAGTAGCCACTGGTTTAAAACCAGCGCTATTTTTTTGGTAATTTTGTAACGGAAGTAACAAGATAAGCTACCTCCAAAATATTCATTGAAATATTAATACGAATATGGGATATTTTAAATTTATCTGTCTGCTGAACTATTTGTTAGACACTTACATTTAATATACTTGTATACCAAATTATTTCATCACTTGTGGTGGTGTCCAGCGTAAATATGGTAAAAATATGTACTGCAACAATTTAACTCCGAAATGTGTTAAACAAACAACATGGTAGCTGGATCACAACACAGGGCTCAAAACAACATGTTTGTGGGATATTGGATACTTATGCGTGCGAAACACGGTGTCACTTAAAACAAAAAATAGGTTTCATATTGTCGCGACAATATCCATTTTTCGCTGGAATATACCATGTACACATAAACACAAATGCACTTCTAATTGTAATTCTTTTCGAGTTCTAACTATTCTATAAAGGAAAATAGAACAATATGGCTCATCCGAGTGAATCAGTTACGTTACCAAAATCACACGTTTTTGCTATTTATTAACCTGCTTTGTGTAAAGAGCCAACAAAGAGGCGTTTGTCTACCTGCAAGCGTAAATACAAATCACTAAGACTCAGAAAAATTTTAGAAACATGCATGTGTTTATGGCCTCAAAATTACCAAAATTACCAAAATTATTAAGAATATTGTTATATAAAGGAATTAAGCATTTCACAGAGTCTCTATTTTCTGAATATATATATATATATATATCTTTGCAGTAAAGTGTCTTCTACAACACATGATTGACACAATGACGTTGTTAAAATGTCAAACGTCTAGGTAAACAAACATTCAAGATCAAAACTCACGGTCTTAGTGAGTTTCATTATCTTACATCGCTGCAATGTCGTATATTTCCAAGGATAACAGCGAAAACAAAATAATATTTTGGATTATTAGTGTATGAACAATATATCCTACGAAATGTTGAAGTAAACCTAATAATAACTTATTACTTAACTTCAATTATTGGCAATAGATTGAGACTGAGTGAGATACTGACTGAGATAATATGAAAGAGACGGCAAAGGAAATAGCAGGCATTCAAAAGAAGAAGAAAAGAGCAAAATCTCAGAAGAAACTAAACTCTTGATGAAGAAAAGGAGGGAAATGAAAGAAGAAGAAAATCACATAAAGAGGATTGAGTACATAAAACTAAATGAAACCGCAAGGAAGAAAATAAGAGAGGATATGCGAAGATACATCGAAAATCTTCTTAGAAATACAATCGAGGAAAACAAGAGCCTGAACAAAACCAAACAGCAAGTCATGGTAGGGACAAAACAAATAATTGCAGTTAAGAGACCAGACGGGACCGTAACCAGAAATAAGGAGGAAATTATAAAATATATTTGAAAATTTTTACAGAGAATTGTATTACTCCGAAGAAGAACTAGGAAAAGAAGATCCGGAAGAAAATGATGTAGAAGTTCCAGACGTAATAACAGAAGTGGATAAAGTACTTTGAGAGATGAAGAACGGAATAATCGTCAGGAGAAGATGGACTCACAGCAGAGACATTTAAATCGGGAGATGAAAAGATGAACTTGCTAAATATTCTCAACGTGCCTGAGGAAGAGAGAAATACCGTTAAGTTGGAGTAGTGCTATTATTATTTTATTGTACAAAAAAGGGGACAAAGAACGCGTCGAAAAGTACAGAACAACTAGTTTACTGTCAGTTTTGTACAAAATGTTCCCCAAAGTTATTTTGAAACGTATTGAACGAGACTTAGATTTTAATCAGGGAAGGAAACAAGTCGGATTTCGTCGTGGATTTAGCATAATGGACCACATGCAAGCACTGAATGGGATTATGGCAAGCACTAATGAATATGAACTTCCATATTTGGGATTCATAGATTTTGAAAAAGCTTCCTATTCGTTCTCCTTGGCAGCAATATTGAACTAACTTGAATATCAAGGCATCGAAAGTGCATACAACAAGTTACTGCGAAACATTTACTCGACTGCCACATCTGTCATTAGACTGCACCAAGAGAAGGAAAATTTGAAGTTAGGAAAGGGGAGGTTCAGTTTCTCCGAAACTATTTTCAGCGGTCCTGGAGGAAGTGTTATAAAATTTAAACTGGATGAAGTAGGAATAAAAATCAATGGCGATTACCTTAATCACCTACGATTCGCTGATGGTGTAATCCTGTTTCCTTTAAGGGCAGAAGAACTACAAATCAGAATGGAAGATCTGTGTAAT
>JAGDQP010000484.1:2394-27441 GCA_022664845.1 Lepisma saccharinum | reverse complement strand
GATGAGTATGTTTACCTACGCCAGCTCAAAACATCGAATGCCAAGTTAACGGATAAAATAAATAGAAGGTGTAAAATGGCGTGGAGCTCGTTTGGAAGACTACACTTTATTTTCAAAAGCAAACTACCAATGTGTCTCAAGCGTAACGTTTATAATCAATGTGTCTTACCTGTAATGATGTAAGGCTGTGAAACTTGGAAATTGAATATGCAAGCAACTCAAAGAATAAGAGTCACACAAAAAGCAATGGAGAGATGCATGCTAGGAAACACTAGGAGGGTCATGAAGACAAGTGAATGGATTCGCGTAGAAACAAAGGTAGAAGATATAATCAAGACTGCGAAAAGGACGAAGTGGAGATGGGCCAGTTACATAGCTAGAAACAGATGGAAGATGGACGACGAATGTACTACATTGGATTCCCAGAGAAAAGAAACGACCGAGACGACGTCCAAACGCAAGATGGGTAGATGAAATCAACCGTTTTTCAGGAGCTACATGGATAGCAGGAGACCGAGACGTGTGGAGAGAAAAGGGAGAGGCCTTCATCCAGCAGTGGATGGAAAACGGCTGAATATGATGATGATTGGGAGTAGTAGTAGTTACTACCTAAGCCCTCTCACATTAGGAACCAATATGACATTTGCCAAGTGAGATTGAAGATAGAGCTTGTAACAGTTTTAAAAAGTTAAGATGTCTTCTACCAAGTACCGTTCCCTTCGAACAAGATAAGAGTCCAAAGAACAGTTTATTTAAATAACTTCATTAAGTTTATATTAATATGTCAGCTATTGTAAATCATATCGTTACAACCGTTTTTTGTATTACAATTTTGCACTGATTACTTGAAGCTTTCAGAGTGACGGATAACAAAAAGTGTAACGGAAAAAACAATCAATCTCATATGACTCAGCCAACATCATATGAACGAAATATTCTACCCTCCCGTAGGAATGAAACTAAAAGAACTTGGAACTGCGTTTGAAAGTCAATAGCTGATGATTAACGAGATGTGCAAAACCATGACTAATTACAAGGCTCAAATATGAAATTAAAATTTGCCAGAGGAATGATAATCCATATCTTCACCTATGATTTTAAAAAGTCTTTTCAAATGCTTGCTCGGCTAAGATATTAGTTCATGACCAGTGCCCGTGAGCTAGAGGGAAAAGGTGATTGTTTTATTTCTCGGAAAACCGTTTCAACAGTTAACATTAGTTAAAATAATAATTAAAAACCTTCCGGTCTTACTTTGTATTTTGAAATTTATCAGATCATAGTGAGTTTTTAAACATGCACACGTGAATGAGAGTTCAACGGACCTTCATTAATTTGTCAATGCACGCGGTAATTAAAATATTATCTTCATAGCAAGGTGCACCTTCTGGACAGGTTATTTGAAATCAAATATATATTACTTTCTTTCTTCGAAACTCAAAACTGAATCTCCTGACAACACTTCGACTTCTTCGACTGAAAATCTTTTCCTAAGTATTTTATGAACATCCCCATTGTTTTGCTTCTCGCGTTCTCTAATACACACGTAGGAACGCGTCTGCACAAAAGCAGTCTAACACACACACACAATCTCTCTATCTCTCTCTCTCTCTCACACACACACACACACACACACACACATATATATATATATATATATATATATATATATATATATATATATATATATATCATATTCGCCGTTTTCTATCCACTGCTGGATGAAGGTCTCCCCCATTTCTTTCCACATATCTCGGGCTGCTGCTATCCTCATTCATGTAGTTCCTGCAAAACGCTTGATTCATCTATCCAACTTGCATTCGGACGTCGTCTCGGTCGCTTCTTTTCTCTAGGAATCCAATGCAGTACATTTGTCGTCCACCTTCCATCTGCTCGTCTAGCTATGTGACCGGCCCATTTCCACTTCAGCTTCTTCGCAGTCTTGATTACCTTTTCTGCATTTGTTTGTGCACGAACCCATTCATCTGTCTTCCTGTCCATCCTGGTTATCCCTAGCATGCATCACTCCATTGCTCCTTGTGTGACTCTCAATCTTTGAGTCGTTTGCGCATTCAATGTCCAAGTTCCACGGCCGTACATCATCACAGGTAAGATACATTGATTATAAACGTTACGCTTCAGACACATTGGTAGTTTGCTTTTGAAAATAAAGTGTAGTCTTCCAAACGAACTCCACGCCATTTTACATCTTCTATTTATTTCATCACTCAAGTTGGCATTCAATGTTTTGAACTGGCCTAGGTAAACATACTCATCAACTATGCCTATTGTCTCTCCGTTAATCTTTATTTTCCTCTTTGCAGCGTGTTAATTGTATATGACTTTTATTTTACCTAAATTCATTTTAATGTCTATTTACGAACTCTGATTACTCATTTCTTCCATTCTGGTTTGTAATTCTTCTGCACTTGAAGCAAACAGGACTATATCATCAGGGAACCGTAGGTGATGAAGATATTCGCCATTAATATTTATTCCCGCTTCATCCCAGTTTAAATTTTGGAACACTCTCTCCAGGACCGCAGAAAACAGTTTTGGAGAAATTGAATCTCCTTGCCTTACCCCCTTTCCAACTTTAAATTTTTCACTTTCTTGATGTAATCTAATGACAGATGTGGCAGTTGAATAAATGTTTCGCAGTAGCTTGATGTACGCATTTTCGATGCCTTGATGTTCTAGTGATTTAAGTACTGCTGACAAGGAGACCGAATCGTAAGCTTTTTCGAAATCTATGAATCCCAAACATAGTGGCAGTTCATATTCATTAGTTCTTACTAAAACTTCATTCAATTCCATTGTGCTAAATCCACGACGAAATCCGGCTTGTTCCCTTCCCTGGTTAAAATCCAAGTCCCGTTCAATACGATTCAAAATAACTTTGGTGAACATTTTGTACATAACTGACAGTAAACTAATTGGTCTGTTGTTTTCGACGCGTTCTTTGTCCCCTTTCTTGTACAACAAAATTATAACAGCATTATTCCAACTTCTGGGTATTTCTCTCTTCCTCAGGCACATTGAGAATAATTTCGCAAGTTCCTCTTTCATTTTCTAACCTCCAAATTTAAACATCTCTGCTGTGAGTCCATCTTCTCCTGGCGTCTTTCCGTTCTTCATCCCTCGAAGTACTTTATTAAATTCTTCTTTCATTAGATCTGGGACATCTACATCATTTTCTTCTGAGTCGTCATTTCCTAGCTCTTCTTCGGAGTAGTACAATTCTCTGTAGAAATTTTCAAATATTTTTATAATTTCTTCCTTGTTTTGTCTAGTCTCTTAACTGCAATTATTTGCTTTTTCCCTATCATGAGCTGCTGTTTGGCTTTCTTCAGGCTCTTGTTCTCCTCGATTGTATTTCTAACAAGATTTTCGTGATATGTTCGTACATCCTCTCTTATTTTCTTCCTTACGGTTTTATTTAGTTCTATGTATTCAATCCTATTTATATAATTTTCCTCTTCTTTTTTTTTTCTTTTTTTATTCATCAAGAGTTTAGTTTCTTCTGAGATTTTGCTCTCTCTTTTCTTTCTGGTGCCTGCTGTTTCCTTGGCTGTCTCTCTTATTATCTCGGTCAGTATTGTATTTCTGCTATTGATGTCTTCTTCATCCTCTAACTCTTCCAAGGCGCTAAATCTGTTGCATAGTTCTATCTCGAATGTCTCTCTGTTTTTCCCTAGATTTTCCAAATCTAAAAGTGGCGGTTTTCCTCTGATAAGCTTCGTTCTCTCAAGTCTAGTATTTAGTTTCAGCTTACACCTCACCATCCTATGATCACTCGAGATTTTGAAACTGTTCAGAACAGACACGTCTTGCAGTATTGTCCTGTTATTCGATAGAAAGTAGTCTATTTCGTTTTTGGTCCCCTTTGGGCCTTTCCATGTCCACTTCCTCTGGGGCGCTTTCTTGAAAAAAGTATTGGAAATGAACAGTCTGTTGGCTTCTAAGAATTCCACTAACTTCTCTCCTCTCTTGTTTCTTTTGCCAAATCCAAAGTTTCCCACTTTCGTGTCACTGCTCTGCTTGGCTCCTACTTTCGCATTGAAATCTCCCATTACAATTTTGTAATGCGATTTGCTACTATCATATATATATATGGTGTCCAGTCATATACGCAAACACTTGGGGAGATGATTTGTCACACCAAAACAAGAATAAAAATTCCTATAAACATCGCTTCATTTAGGAGACGAGGATCTAGAGTAAATTAAAAAACATATGCAGTGTACTTAAAAGTGAAAATTAAATTGTTGTTGATATGAACCCGTGAGTAATACTTTCTTTTATGTATGCTCCCCTTTCTTCTGTGGGCATTAAAAGATCATTTTCAAAAGTGAAAACAGTTCTCAGAGACAGAAGACTTAATATGTGTTGAAAACTTGGAAAAAACTACTTGGGTAGGTGTGGAACTAACAAAGAACATCGTGATGTGGTGTAGAATGATATGCTTAATATAGAATATTGGAAGAAATTAGGGTAGATCATATTTTAGAAAAAATATACAATACCTTTTTAAGTGCGTATTTCAGCAATAATGAATGCCTTTTTGCATGCCTATTTCAAATAAAATAAATGCCTAAACTTCCGAGCTTTAATGATAACTCATAAGAATAAATACAGTGAACATATTATTCATGGTAATGTTATTGCATAATGATTGAACAGTAAGAATCGCCCTTATAATGAATAATGGGAACTATGTGAAGAATAAAATGTCTGTTATGCTTAAATTATAATAGAGTATGTTCATATTATTATTATTTTTTCTGGAGAGAAATGTTAACAAAGGGCTCGGAACAAATATAAATATTTAACAAAGGGCTCGCGCGAGTCCCTTCCAGCAGCCTGTCTGTAAGAACCCATTAACTATTTCGAAAATATTTATGAGTAATTCTACCTTTTCAGCTTCGTCTAGCGACAATGATTGACAGCTACGCATCACCGTCTGTATACATCAAACATGTTTGTTTCACCAATTTCACCAAGTAAGTTGCTCTCGTATATATAAAAATTCTTGCGTTGTCTTTTATTTATTATATGTTTTACGGGGAACTATTCTTTTTCAATCTATTTTGTTGTGTTCAACGTTTATTTAAATAATCTTTTAGTTTTAGCTAGAAGAACTTTGAAAGTTTACTTGCTAGATTCTGCATTTTTTGCCATATTTATAACATTTCGAGAATTCACTGTATAGATGAGTTCTAATTGAATTTTTAATTTACTTATAGCCTTTAGGCATCTTTAGCTCATGCCATTATACGATTAATGTTATCAAGAGGATTTAAAACATTTTTATTTAAAAAAATATTGAAATATCATGCACATAACTTGTCATTTAGTTGTTCTCCCGAACAGATCAGCATGAGAACACTGTATTATTAATAACTTACTTTAAATAAATTACTACTGTATTATTGTTTGCGGGAGATATTTTTTCCTCATTTATTAAAGTTATTTTCGCTTCTGACTGATGTACACTCGAGGTATATAGGTTGTGCTCTGTACACGAACACATAAGCACTTAATTTATGTTTTATGCCAGTGGTGTTCAAACCATGAGCCACGAGCCACTTTGTTCCTTCAGGTCCTTATTGGTGACCCGTCAGTCCGAATTACCAAATAATGCATTAAGACACAATATTTAAAATTGTTGTAAAATCACTTATTATTTTTGTCCCGAGAGGTATGCAATATTTTCAAGTTGGCCAGCGACTTACAAAAGGCTGAACATCCTTGTTTTATGGAGTACCGGTACTGTTTGTCTCATTTCATATTTCTGTAGCGCAGTTTCTCTATTATGAAAAGTAGTCTTACAGAAAAGCAATCATAGACTTACATTTGAATAACAGAAATTGAAGCTGAAATGCTAAGGGAAACAAAAGAATACTTTAATTCAAGTTCAGAGTCGTTTTTTAAATGTGTACACTCTATAAGGCGATCTAACACGTTGTTTCCTTTAGTAAATTTTTGAAATACCCTTTACCTTATTTGAGTATACCCGTATTGGGTATATAAAATGTCTGTCCTAAACTCCATAGTGCATGTGGACTCCAGATAGAGCTATTGTCACATAAATGTAGAGCTACAACAACTCTGAATGTTTTAAGTGATGACAAATTATTTTCAGTGGCCAAAATACAGGCGGGAAAACGTCATAATGTTCAAATTTTAAAACGTAAACGTTGATGTATAAGTACAAGTGCCAACTAACTAACTCTATGGCTTATGGAACTCGCAAGTTCATCGCCGCAGTAACAGACGTTCACCATTGAATTCTATCCTGGGCAATATCAAGCCAGATTTCATCACAAAACCTACTTCTCGAAGATCTCTTCTAATATTGTCCTCCCAACGACGTCTCGGTCTTCCCAATGGTCTCCTTCCATCCGGCCTTCCAACCAGGATAGAATATAGTCTTCGTTTTAACCCCATCCGAGCTACATGGCCTGCCACCTTAATCGTCGCGATTTCATTATTTTTACAACATCTAGTGAATCGTACAGGCCGTGGAATTCATTATGCAGTCTCCTCCACTCTCCAGTCATCTCGTCCCGTTTCGGCCCGTATATCTTACTCAAACCTTATTTTCAAACGCACGTAATTTATGTTCATCTGCTAGGGTCGTACTATAACTTCCGCAACCGTAAAATATTACCGGAAAAATACCCGTTCTGTATATTTTTAATTTCCTTTATATTAATCGCGATGTTAGAACTTTTTAGACTGAATAGAAACATGTGTTGCTTGATACTAAGCGACTTTTTATTTCTTCCGGGACTTCATTTTTGCTTGTTACGTATGCTCCCAAGTATTTAAATTAGTTTACTTTCTCTATGAACTCATCCCTAATAATTATGTTTTTCTTTCCTTCATTCCCTGTGTTTCGGCTTGTTATCATGTATTTTGTTTTGTCTATGTTTACCTTTAGACCTATCTCATCGCACGCTTCTTCTAAGGCATCGGTGTCGCTTTGTAGTGCATCTATATCGTCCCCTATTAAAACTACACCATCCGCGTATACGAACAGTTGATTCAAACCATTCAATGATAACTCCTTCTTGTCCCCTTTAATTTTTAAAATCGCATATTCTAACGCAAAGTTAAACAGTAGTGGTGACAAGGCATCACCTTGTTTCAATCCCTTGCGAATCTTGAAACTTTCTGACATATTATTACCTATCCGTACTCTGCTCATTGGGTCGCTGAGACACATCTTCACTAGTTGAATCAATATTTTCGAAATTCCAAATCGTATCAGGATACTGTATAACTTTTCCCTTTCGATATAATCATATACCTTCTTAAAATCAATGAATAGCTGGTGAACCTTCCCATTGTATCCCCTTTTCTTCTCCAAAATTTGTCTCGAGGCAAAAATCTGGTCCAACGTGGATCTATTTCTTCTAAATCCACATTGGTTATCTCCAATTATTTAATCTACGTACACACTTAGGCGCGTTAACAGAATATTACTTAATACCTTGTAACAGGTTGGAAGTAACGACATTCCGCGGTAATTATTACAGTCTGATTTATCGCCTTTTTTGTAAATCGGAACTATTATTGAGGTTTTCCATTCCTTTGGGAGCTCCTCCTTTCTCCATAGGATTATCAATTTATGTAGTTCCTTGATTAGTGCCGTTCCTCCCGCTTTAATTAATTCGGCTGGAATATTGTCTATTCCCGGCGATTTGAAAATTTTCAATTTCTTTACCGACATTTCGATCTCGATCTCCCTAAGTTCGGGAATCCACGGTTCTGCGGTATGGATTTCAAATTCCTCTGTTTGTTCTCCGTTGTGTACATTAAGAAGTTTGTCGAAATAACTTTTCCACACATCGACAATTTTAGTCGCATCCGCCTGCAGATCTCCATCATTTCTAATCGTTCCTACCTCGACTGGTAACCTTCTCTTAACGAGTTTACCACTTTGTATAGATCTCGTATGTAATTTGTCTTCCCGTTTTCCTCTATCTCCTGAATTTTCTGCGTCAGATATTCTCACTTTTTGGTTCTGAACCCGAGTGTGGCGTTTTGTTTCGCGTTACTGTAGTGGTTGGTATTTGCTTCGCTTTTATTACTTAGCCATCGCTGCTTGGCTTGTTTTCGTATTTCATGAAGGTTAAGGCATTCTTCATCAAACCAAGTTTTTTTTTGTTGTTGTTGTTTCTTCTCACCTACACGTTCCTTCGCTGCACTCTTAATAGTTTCACGAATTGCCTCCCAAATCTTACTTACATCAATTTCATTATTAATATCATCAGTATTATTACTCGAGTCGGCTAGGATTTTGAACCTATTTGAGAGTTTTTATGCTCTTTTTTATGCTCTGATCTGCTTTTATGCTCGGATTATTTAAACGTTTAACTTTAAATTTCAGTTATTTTTGACCCCTTGCTTTCTCTGTTCACGATGCATAACTTTTCCCTTACTTTTGTGATCACTAATTGATAGTCGGCGTCATCTTCCGCTACTCTGTACGACCTAACATCCGTTATGTTGGTGTGTCTTGGTCTATCTGCTAATACGTGATCGATCTGGTTGACAAGCAAAAGAAATTTCCTATACATTTCCTATGCTTGTATTTACGTATTCTGTGGCGAGCACGTCTTACACGCATTTGTCTGAATTTAAAATTTGATAGTGACCCTCTGTGGCTACCGCAAATCGTGCGTCTTTGTCAGAACTCCGAGACCGTAAAATGGAAGTAGCTGTAACTGTAGCAATTTCCGTTGCAATAGCGTACCAGTTGTGTGGCTATCAAGAACGACATGCAACTTAACTAATCACCATCCAATTTGAAAGAAAGTTCCTGAGACCATGGATCCCTTAGGTTCTAGACTCACCTGCACATGTTAGACAGGAACTTTGCATGCTTTAATTTGGCGAAGGAACCATTTTAGTTCATTCGTTCTCAAGTAATCCAGGTGGTGTTAGAAATTTTTGACACCGGTACATGACTTAGGTAATTATTCCCAATTGTTAGATGTAGAAGACCAAGTCATCACGATTTCTACTGACAGTGGGCCATTTGTAACTTGTTAAACATTTAAGATTGATATTCCCCAACCGAAGGTTAAATAAGCCGAAGCTATATTTATTACGAACAGAAACATGAACCAGAGTCTGGAAATAATTGTATCACAGCTTCCAACAGAACTTTTACCTCTGTGCACTCGGTAGACTAAGAGGAGTCAATTGCTTTCTTCTGACATTTCAAGTGTTACATCTAATAGACACTAGAGAAACTTTATGGGCCGTTAACGTAAGTAATTGTTTTTAAACTAACATACCAGGGTGAGTCATATGTTCGTAGCGTTTTCATGGATAATGTGCAGCACCCGCCTCCCCCTGTACCACAGAAGCCTATTCGGCGAAGTACATCCCATCACACTGTATGGTCCTTCTCCAACGTTCCACCAGTGAAACAAGCCCCTGACGATACCAGGCTGCAGGCTTTGAAGCAAAGAATTCAGTAATGCCAGTTGTCACATCATCCACGGAATGGAATTGTCTGCCCCGTAGGAAGTGTGCCATAGAACAAAACAGATGAAAATCAGATGGCACAAGGTCGGGACTGTACGGGTAGTGGTAAAATGTCCACGCCATCCATGTCCGCAATGTGCTGGCGGAGTCTTCTTGACCTGTGGCATGGAGCGTTGTCAAATTGGAGGAGCAGTCGCTTTCGGTTCACCAGTGCTGGATAACGACGGCGCACAATGTCGTATACCCGTTGCAGCTGTTCAGCATACAATGTCCCATCTACGGAACGACCATATGGAACGAGCTCCCTGTGCACCGGACCTTCGAAATTCCACCACACACACAACATTGCCTTCTCTTCAAACCGCCCTCTTTGAACCACTGGCTGCGCCTCGGTACCTGGTCGAAGCCATTGTTTCCCGGTGTCAGGATAACGAAGAAAGATCCACTTTTCATCATTCGTGATGATCCGCCGCCAAAACCTGTCGTCAGTTGGGTATCGAAGCAGTTCTTCACACAGGTTCACACGTTGTTGAGCTTGAGCGGGAGTCAAATCATGGAGAACTATTCTCGGTTGCCTGGAGCGAAACCCAAGTTGATGAAGATGACGAACGACACTGGTTTATGCTATCTGGACCTCATCTTCCAGCTGACGGGTACTAGTTCCTGGGTTTCTTCAACAGCGTTCAGGAGGGCATCGATATCCGTCGTCACAGGGCGTCCACTCTTGGGCTTGTCATCGAGACTGGTGTCACCAGACTGAAAACATTGAAACCACTTTCTAGCTGCGGACGGGTGGAAAGTACCTTCACCTTCTACGGCACAAATTTCCTTGGCTGCTGCTACTGCATTCAACCCCTTTTTCCAATAATGGCGCAGAAGCACACGACACACAAATTTCTCCTCAGCCATTGTCCTGCCAACTGTGTATTCAACGCGTAGTTCCTCCCACACACCGTTATCGCTGTGATCAGACAGACACGTGACACGCTTTCTGCCACCACCACCTTCACCTGTTCTACACGCTGCACATGGTTTTCCGGCATCGAGTGGGCGGGGCCACCCAACGCTACGAACATATGACTCACCCTGGTAATTTTAAGTTCAATGATAATGATGTCTACAATGTTTCTAACAATTTTAGTGTAATTAAAGACTGCAAGAGATTTGTTTTGAAACTGATGTTTTCGTTTTGCCAATTCCTAATAGATTTCCACTCGGAATGTTTGTAAACATAATTCCTTCAAGATTGAATATTTCCTTCTGGAGGCTTTTCAAAGGGTACGCGATTGGGTGTAGGTGAAATGGGAATTCCCACTAGACTTAAAATTGCGTTAAATTATCCACATTCAATTAGCTACAGGCAAATAATTTATGTGTAGATGAGATTTGAGGGCGAACCATTGTGGTAGAAAAGTTATTTACTTATAATTATAGTCTCTTTACTTGTTCAACAATAATGCTAAGCTTCAAGTCATGAGAAAATTACTTATTCTGTATAAGATCAAATAATGACCAGGATCAATATATTCTATTTTGGAGTGTCAGCACTGACGGTAGCATAAACAGGCGCAGTGCTGATAGGTACCTCACACGTTCAACAAGAATGCCAGTACACAATGTCAGTAATAACGTCAATACTAACTCTTCGATATCATAACATCGGAATTTGCATCACTATTTGACCAATACTTACCATTATTTGACCTTACACAGTTACTATTTGATACTACTGACAATATTCTTGAACGTATAATACCGACAATATTATAAGAGTTAACGCTTATAATTCAAACTCCCAATAACGAAATAAAGGTGGAAGTCTGAATATAATAATTTTGCTCATTATTTTAATATATATTTAGTATTATATAGTCTACTACTCGATAGATGTTCCTATAAGAACACTAACATATTTTATACCGATTTAGTCATAAAACAAAATTACTCATAATTGTGCACATTGAAAAATAAGCATTGTTTATATTTAAGCAAGCAGTTTTCACTCTCTCTTTACTTCTGAAAAGATATGTATTTTCCAAATAAATATGTAAAGTGAATTTTACTTTTCATTTTAAGGTTTGGTCTTTCACAACCCATATACGTCAATTTAGTTCGAGACCCGGTGGAAAGAGTAATTTCCTGGTATTATTATGTTAGAGCTCCCTGGTACTACGTAGAAAGGAAACAGGCGTTTCCTGATTTACCGCTTCCGGATCCAAGATGGCTGAAAAAGGTGAGAAGTCAATCAATTTATCAAGAATTATGATTTACACTACATATCATAAATTAAGGCTCAAGTGGACATCTGGCTACTGATGAGAAACAGCTGGTGCACAAATGTTACTTTACCTAAATACCTTCATGTACGCCATATGGTGATGAACACCAACAAATCGAGGGACGCTTGGGACACTTTTGCACAGAAAATACTTTTTCATTTAAAAGACCCACAAAGGGGAAGGTTCTGAGGCTTTATAAAATGTCCGCAGCCGAGCAGTAATATACACTTCCCAATGACAAGTCATGGTGTTAATAAGGGTGTCAACAAGTTATATTCTTATCTGAGTCTATTTTGGGCGGAAAACTCTTTGAAGAACTTACAGTTTCATCGAGGCCAGCCACGCGGAGACAAAGAACATTCCACATGTGCTACATAGGAAGGTACTGCTGGTCACGCATCTTCCGATATGGTGCTCCTGAAGTACCGCTCGATTAGACGTGCTAAGTGGGAATAAGTATTTATCGTCTTGCAAAATAAACCCCTCACCTCTTCCGTATCCATAAATTCTAACATCACGATCCCCCCTATATCGCTATGGTTCTAGGTCGGATGACGTACAGTTCCATGTGTCCTCTAAACCAGATGCAATGCCACCACAAACAAGCGAACCCGCCCTACCCCGCGCCTTCATAACTGTCTCTTTCAACGATGTTAGGTAGATGGTAACGAGTCCCTGGTTCTCGCCAGACCAATCTTCGTCGACAATCGTTGTCCAAAGAAAAACATTCATCAGTGAAGAGTATCGACTGCCAGTATTCGTGAGTCCAATTGACATATTCTTTTGCTCACTGTAAATACACTCTCTTCTGATGTTAGATAACTGGTATACACAATAATGGTCTCTTAACATAAAGCCCACTTTGTGGTAGTCGTCTGTGAACTGTATTTGATAATACAGGTAGTTTTGTGACCGTATCAAATTTCTGCATGCAGTTGGATTGATGTGGCGAACCTGTTTCTTCGACCAGACAAGTGGATATATCGGCCACCAATGGCCGACGTTACAAGTGGTCTACCTCCACTGTACCTCCGGGAGGCATTTTGTATTGTCTGGGACGTGTTCCACAGCCTGCTGACCACCGAAGGACGGACATTGAGTCAGATAAGCACGTCTACCTGCCTTTGCCGTACTTCGCCACGGCAATTTATCAGCCAAATTATACCTGAGGATTGTATTGTCGTATTTTCATAGGAATCTCAGGCGTCGAAAGCTTATCTTGTTGCCACATTCAACCGTTTCGACTCCCCAACTCCTATGCATTCTGATGCAACCGTTCAGTGTCTCCTTGTACAACGCCTACTACGCTAACAGGCACAGTGGGGAAGCATTATAGCAACTGCTGCGTTACATGCCTTTGGAATGCTTTCGTCATTAGTGCTTCCGTAATAGGTTCCGGCATAGTTATATTATTTTCCCATGTTTTGTGCTCTGCAACTTTTTCCTTTTGCGCCTTGATTTATGACAAGCAGCGTGGATAAAAGCATTAGAGCTAGAAATGGACTTTGTAAATAGGCGCTTGGATTTAAACATATGCCAATTAATCCTTACTGTTAAAGAGACATAATTCTTGAGTTATCTTTCATATGATGAGAGAAAGGTTATTGTGTTAAGCAGGGATTAAATTCTAAGCTCATCGGTGGGTGGACCCTCATATAAATATCGTTTCTAACAGGTGCATCCCATCCTAGTCATGGATTCGTAATTGACCAAATATTTCCGCATAATTGTTGACATATGTATTGTGTGCATAGTATAATATATAGAATCTCAAGATACATGGCGGCGATAAAAGTGGGTGGGCTCAGCCCTCTCGAGTCCACCCTGAATTTAATCCCTGGTGTTAACTGTTAAGGTAATTTCAATTATTGTGTTAATGACCAACCGATAATTAGATACATGTTAAAATGTTTATATACAGTATCCACTACAAAGCGACCAGTCGCAAGGTATGCTTTTTTTCGATGGAGTAAAGACACAAGCGGGGAGGGTTTCAGGCTTTGCTTATTTTTCCTTAGAATTGGGGGATCAGACCAATGCTTATGTAACAAGAGATAGTGTTCTGTAATGTTCTCGGCAAGTTCCGGCACTTTTGTTTGAATAATTTTGATTTAAAAAAAAACATAAGACAATGAAAGAAGTAAAATAAAAGCTATATGTGTTATTCGTTTAATATTTATTCGCTTACAAACATATTAGTGTAAATTTAAAGATTTAAACAGTTATACGAACTACGAAATAACGATAAGAAATTTGATATATTTTATTAACAAGGAGACCGTCAATGAGATCGTACTGAAACCTACCCTGAAATTTTGCTAAAAGAATCTACGTCCTATAAAAAGATAATATACAAATTAACTACAGGGTACCGAGATAGGGGTTGAAATATTGGTCTAAATGTACAAAAAGTGTATTTTTTACAATTCAATTAAAAGAAGTAACTTCTGCTTCACTTTCGTTCTGGAATGAAACACTGCCAAATTGTAGCGTCAACACCCACACAACAGCACGGTTCGCCAGGGATGTTTTTAAGGGGTCTGGAGCTCCAATATTCAGATTTTTTTGTACAATCCATATAATTGTGCTTATTTTACAAACAAAAATTAATTTCGGGAAGGGTTAATGAGACAGAAGATCTAAAATGACTAAAATTGTGCTCACGGCCCTTTGGACAGATGTTAATTCTTTCATTGAAATTTCACTAGTTTTAAGTATTTTTAAGCACTTTCTCAGCTGGATTGATAATAATGTAAGGTAAGGTAATTTGATGATATTTTATTTTAAATGAATGTTTTATAAGGAAAATAACAAAATACTTTTGTTAAACTATATTTATATATTGGAACCATCTTTTTAGGCAATGTTTTCCACTAGTTTACTAAGATACAATAAACACACAGTGATTGAAAAAAACAAAACAATGAAAACAACACTAAAGGGGGAGCTTATTTGATGATAGTGGTAGGATATTTGGTGATAGTGGGTAGGTTATTTGGTGACATTATGAACTATTAATCAGAACTTTCTCTAACCAAATATGCATGAAATGCAAAATTGATTGAAATACCATAAGGTCTGTGCTAAAACACTGATAGAGTTTTAAACTTTTCTGCTCTTGAAAAAATATGACAGATCTTTGTGCATAGAATGGCATACAGAAAATAAAAATTAAAGCATTTTCCATAGATTTCACATAATATTAACATATCCGTAAATTACAACTCAGAATTTCTCTTAGATTTTTGCCAGTAACTGATCTTTGTTACAGAATGCATGAAATGGCACAGATAGTGGACTGAAAATAGATGGCATGCCATGAAGGTTGAAGTGCTAATACAAAGATCTCGTGGTTTCTTCGAAAGGAAAAGGACTTCTCGGTGACAGGTCTCGTAAGAATTATCACCAAATAACCTGTCCTTGCCCTATAGAGAAAATACATATGCTCAACAGTTCTAGAAGGACTACAGAGAAACTACAGGTGTATTTACAAGTTCATACAATGAGCCCTCTTAATAGATCTGATTTGCAAAGCGAACATATATTTATCGTATGATTGTTGTAGAATACAGCTAGCTTTAGCTCAAAATTATTCAGGCCAAGTTTCTACAAAAAAAAAAAAAAAAATCTTATAATGTAATACATATTAATTGTGTCTTAATGTCTGTACTTGAAAGCTAAAACGTGTAAGTCACAAATCCCTGTTTTCCAGAAAACAGAAAGAAGAAACTACTTCCTTTCACATATAAACTAAATGGATAAACTACATAATAGGCTTACTTATTTACATTATTAACATGTTTACTACGAGAATCGAGCAACCATTATTTGAAACCTCCCGAATGCTGTACAAAACTTCATTTATCACGTTTTGTTCAAAATTGGACTTACGTGGTCTAGCTCTCAGGTACAGATATGTTATTCATAATATTCGCTCATTATATTGGTTCGTCTTTCCAATTGAACTTTCAACTAGAAATAGGCAATCTATGATTTGTCGCTTTTGAAAGGGTCCTTTTATAGCAGATGTGTGATAGAATATAGCAAAGAGCCAACGCTCTTCCGTTGAGATTACCAAAGTAACTGGGATGGTCAAGATCGAAAGTAACCTTTGGGAGCGGGTTTTGCAATTGGAATGTGAACACATTACTACTGAACTTGAACGTTCAAATTATTTTATTCCACTTGCATCGATTATGTCATTTCCATTCGCAATGGACTTCCATACACCTTTGTTGGGATCACAAATGCATTTTTATAGTATTACAATAAAGAACCGAATGAAAGCAAGGAAAAAGACTATACTGTATATATTACACATGAAGGGCAAGGTAAGGTCGTTGGCTGTGTGACTGCGTCGTAATATGTGGGACTTTCTCACGACACTACTACATGCACAAAGCCTCAGGGGGAAGAGAAAGGATCATCCACTTCAACAAAAAGAATGCAGTTTTGTTTTTTACTGAAAAGAGACAACATATATATATATATATATATAGTCTCACACATCGGACATTTCGTCACGCAGGGACATTCCTCGTGCTTTTAAATTGTATACAAACGAATAAATGCGGCTTTTCTTGCAGGTTCGTGACCTCAAAATGCCATGTGCCGAACACGATGAATTCAAAATTTGCTCGACAAGATGAGTGGTATCTCAGATAAAATCAAGCGTGAAAGTGTTCGATAGTAGTGTGTGTCGGATTCGCAAGACGATTCCCAGGTACAAACTTGGGTGTGAACCAACCTAACTGTAGTCTCTCTGTCACATTGCATACTACTAACAACAAATCTTTATTACTATATTAGAAAAATAATTTTACCGATAGAGTAAACTAGCAGAAGGATGCAGTCAAACTACTACAAAATCGTTATGATGTCTATAATAAAGGTTATTTTAGTTATTTTGCGGAACAGACAAAATACTTATTTTCACTTTAGCGATTGCTGAATTATTTGTTAATTTATTACCACATCATTATTTTTATATAAATAAGGAGACTAAAAGTAACTTCTAATAAGAGGAATATACGACATGGGTATAAAAACTGCGGTAGACTATAAAGGTATTGTTCTGAGATTGTCCACAGATTCATGTTCTATTTCCCAAATTATTGCAATATAACGACGAAGCTGGATTGTTTAGGAAAGAACTCGTTGACCAATAATAGAAGTAATTAAGTTAACTATTAATATACTAGGTTTTCGAGTATATATATTGTGAATAGAACTATCCTTAAAATCAATAGTTAAGTGAAGCTCAAGTATACTTACTAGCTTGAAAATCAGAAGTTCTTATAGTGACCATCTACTCAGTTTGCATCAATTAATTCCATTAGCATTAGAATTACAGTGTTTCTCTATTTTATTTTGTACGAATATAAACACATTTAGGCCTCTTTTTTATTTTAGCCCATCTTCCACCCCTGCCTCTTCACGTTCTTTCTGTTTGCTGTGTGGGGAGGCGTGTTGTTTCACCTTCTCCCTTTTTCAGGGATTCTTGTTCCCATATTGTCACTAAGCATATAGGATTGCTAACAATGCAGTCAGTAGTCTCATCAGAAAATACAGTATAGACCTTACAATTTCGGCACCACATCAGCGTCTTCATTTCATTAAGCGCATTCTAAATTCACATAGTATTTCACTTCAAACGCCAGTTTTCTAAACTTGCTTATGATCTTAACTATGAGTTATTCATTTCTTGAGGAATCTATTACGGTTATCGGAGTCACTTCGAACCATTTTAATTCGTGAACAAATAATGGTGAAAATGTGAGTTCAATGATTTAGCATTGAATTGTAAATTGACGTTAATACTCTAAACACTAAATAAAGCTGTGATAATGAATTGTTATATTCTTGTGTTAAGAAAATTAGTTTAAAGTATTAATATTATGTATTTATAAATGCACATCATATCCATGGCTGAGCTTGCAGGTGGATGGAATTGCACAATACGCGTAAGTAATACTTATACACGACGGAGAAAATAACCATTAGCGATGTAAGTGTATTTACAATGGCGTACTTATTGTTCATATACGAATTGCAACAGAAAGAAATCCTGCATCTTTTTTTTTTTCATTGTGGTTTTAAATTCTATTTTTGATACAAATCAATGTATAGGGGAAACCGAAAGAGACAATCTGAACTTAAGCAAAGAATAGCGCAGACATATCTTATCTTTGAAGTATGTTTAAGAAAATAATTAAACAAGAGATGATTTATATTTTACAAACTCTATGCAATTGAAAAATATGGAAAGTTGAGATAGCTTGATTTAAGAATTTGTTTAGCTATAATCTATCATTGAGTAGAACAGAGAGTCTGAAATTCCCGGAGTTTCCACTGTTTTGTCTCAGTCATCTTTGACTTTCGCTAGAGTCCTTCCTAATTAATTCAGTCGATGATCAATTCCTTATTACGCAGAGCTGTAGGCCATTAGTTGTATGAATTAAATGAATTGAACTAAATTTATGTATGGTCCTTAGGCATCTCTGGTTCAGACTGAGATAGTGTAGAGGTAATGTGGGAAAGAGTCGGCCAAGGCGTCAGTTGAATGCACCATCCCGACATTTCCCTTGTGTGACTGTGGAAAAGCCCTGGAAAAACCTCAGTTAATGAATTGTTTGCATGTAATTGAATTGCTATTGCTTTAAGTTTTCTGTTTTCTCTCCCCAATATTTCAGCATTTGTTCTAAAATCCTTTCACAATGTATCTATAAACTGAATAATTCATTTCTGGAATTATTTTCTAGATAAATAGGCATGCTTTGAAGATGTTTAGTTTCATAAAATTTCAGTTGTCTACTGAACTTTTTTGAAAGTAGGAAATTATCTGATAAATTTAATTCATAAACTTATGTTGCGACATGGAAATACTCTAATTCGCATTCCCATAAAACCGACAGAACCATTACAAAAAGATGCAAATTTGTAATAACCATTATAATTATGAACAATTCTCTTGAATTAACTTTACCAATCTCTTAACCTGGATCTTCTAGTAATGTTTATTTCACTAAACTAGAACTTCGTGTTTAGTGTGCAAGATCTTCTCAGAATCTTCTCCCCTTTAAATCGCTGACAAACATTTCTCTTAAGTTATACTTAAGAATCATAAACTCATTCTACCATTTTTCATTGTACACTATTTTATTTTGACAATTTCTGTTTCTTGCCCTGGTCTTCATTGAAAATGGCTACCATTGACTGACTCCGTTTTTTGGACTTACACAATAATTATGCGAAAATAAAATGATTAAATGAGACAACTTTCGTTTTGGAACTCTGACTTTCCTGAAAAGTGGATGATCCATTTCATAGACCACTCAAAGGTCACAATAGTGTCTGCACTATTAGTGGCCCATGGACAAAAGTTTTAATAACCTAGTTTTTGGTCATTGTTCTTCTGAAAATTGGCCAAAGTAGATCCCAAATTTTGTTTGGACTAAAAGTTGTTTATGAAATTGATTAAAATTTCGCGAAAGTTTTTTTTTTACGATCCTGAAGACAAACATATTCGTTAATTTTGATGACATGGGAAGATATTCTAGTTGATTTTAGTTAATACCATGTCGGAAACTAACAAAATATGAAACACTTTTTAAGGAGGTTTAATATAATCGACCATCGTCGTAAAGGCAATAATAGAAGAAACGAAGGATGCAGTCACGAATAATAGTAGTGTTGCCACGAGACGAGACGAGACAAAGAAATGGCTATAGAAAACGAGACGAGGCAGAGCTCTCGTAATGCAAAGTTCAAGACAAGACACTCTATGGACAAGATATTTTCGAGACGGGACAGCCTAAATCTCGTCTCGTCGGCAACACTAAATAATAGTAAGAAAATCAACATCAAAAAATAGAAGAGGAAGAAATATTTTGTGCATCGATGAATAAAGAGCTAAGAAAAATGATTAAATGATTTGTATGAAATATTATATTGTACGAAACGTGGATTCTACTAAGGAAAAATGAAAGAACGCTGGAAGCCTTCGAAATGTGAACTTAAACAATAATAGAAATTAGCTGGGGATAAAAGTTTCGTAATGAACAAGAGAGAGTAGGTGAAAGAAAAGAAAGTTTAGGATATATTAAAGAAGTGACAAATGAAATTGGTTGGGATATTTCTGGGTAAAATTATATTTTGCAAGATACAGTAGACGCTGGGGTTGTAGGAAAAGAGGAAGAGGAAGAAGATAGACACGGCTCATTGACAATATTTTACAAAAGAAAACGTGACATATAAAAAAGTGAAAGATTAAAACGAATAAATCGAGAGGTTGTAGTTACGTTGGAAGAAACGTGAGCACATTCGAAAAGTATTGGGTTCGAATCCAGCGAACGACCATCTTGACAGGCATTTTCACACTTCTTCCTCAGTCATACCAGACTAATACCGGGATAGTACCTTCAAACTGGGCCACTTACGACTCCCTCTTCTTTGATGTCACTTGTAAATAGAATTTAGTCCTGCAGTTTGAATTGAGCCCATAAATCAAATCTTGTTATTAATTTGGGAAACGGAGAGGTGATTTCCCCCTGAAGAGCAAGCAGACTGAACCATTAATCAAGCGAAGTTTTTTTCTACGGCTACTTCTCATAAAAGTGTTCGATTTTATTAAAAGAAACATCATTTACTCACTCACAACTAGAAACTTCAAAGACAGTATTACAATTTCATCACTTCTCTTATCCTCCAACAGCTTTATTTCTGAGCTTTGTGTTAATTAAGTCTTTTGTTTCTTTATTTTTCTTCAAGTTGTAAATAGCATTACAATTCCCATTCTTCTAATGACGAAACAATTAAACTGTACTTTTATAAGTCAATTAACAATTCATGCAAACTTTTGCCTGAACACGAGTCTGATGTGAAATGAGACATAATTAATTGAAAGAGACAGTGGCAGTCACTGTGGGAATCTTCTTCAATATAAGTAATAGTACGCTGAGTTGGATGTACAGTGGAAAACAACAAGCAAGTGATGTCTTTTTTAATTTTGTCAGTCGCCGGTTCGTGGGAAAATAAGTTTTGTGCAGTTCCTCAGAAGCGAAAGTGTATGGATCCACTTTTTGAAAAACAATAGCGTATGTCACAAGGCCATACGAGGTTTAAGGAGCGAGGGAAATTGACAAAGTAGGAAGACAAGCGTGAGTTCCCATAATTTGAAAATAAAAGAGATTGGCTATTGTTGTGGGAACAGTCTCACTTGTGAATGATGCCAAACATAGGTTGTGTGTAAAAACAAGCATAAACGAAGAAAACTTTTCGGATAAGAATACAAAACTCGTGTATCAGATGATGTCATACGTGAAATTGCAGAAGCGGAGGCATGCATCGACGTCAAATTTCAACAGAGCGAGCGATGGTGTATGCCTTGTAAATCTTAAAATCCCATTCGCGGATGTGTTAAAGGAAGATGAGGTAGAAAGAAAAGTAAGATGAAACACAGATGCATGGTTACGACATCGGAAAGGAAGAAAATTGGTATCACGGGATACCGAATCCGAGTCTGAAATGTCTATACTACAGCTATCAATACTGTGTTAGTAACCTTGTCACCATGTAACCAAGGGGGCCTATGTCCAATTTTTTTGGTAAAGATATATTTAATGTAATATTCGAAATTTATTTAAGATGGAGGTTAAGCTAAACTAGGTAGTGTCCTAGTACTAAACTAGGTAATAACGTTAATACCAGGGCCGGCCGAAGGTGAGGGTCGAACCGTGCCATCTCCCAGGGCGGCAAAATTTTGAAATGAATTACCAAAATGTAATGCCTTGCTATAGGCCTACATTCTAAACAAAATTAACAAAGATCCAAAACTATGTTCAGCTAACAACATAATTGAACTTAGGCCAAGGTTATGACAGAGATTCTATATGAAAGACAAACATTCAGAAAAGAGTTTTAGAAGCTAATCGCCGAGCCTTCTATGTACCTTGCAGTAGTCATTGGTTACTTTGTTAATAATGTGCAGCAACGGAATCTCAATACACCGTTTCATTTTTATTTATTTTTTAATATAGTTAAAAAGTATATGACTTTTGGTTGCGTCAATTCGACGTTGGGCTGTCCTGAAGGAGCAGTCTAGCTTTAATAACATTGAGTACAAGGTCAGAGAGCAGAATTAACTCCATTTAAAAATCAAACGGGGGAGGTTAATAATGCTTTTTTTTTTCAACTAAGTAATGCCAATAGAACAGATAACTCATAAAGCCCAGTGTGTGACTTTCCTTTACTCACTAGTGGTATGACTGCTAAAGGCTGGTATGACTTTTTATTTTACATAAATGTAGACTGAGCAACATTGATTTCCATAAAACTTTGGTAAACTTTATTTTATATAGGCCAGTCTAGTAACTGTTGACTTCGACCCGTCACGTTCTAGTTAAAAGACACCCAAGCCCCTTCGAGTCGTTGGCCTAACGCCTTAGACCGCACGACTACCCGGCCGGCCATTGATTTCCATATGTTCGAGACAGCCAATTTCCTCGAAGGTACAGTACATCAGAGTACTTTTAGAAGAGAAGAACTGACGATAAATTTCGATGTTACTTAGTTGATGCAATAGAATTGGCATCTTAGATATAGATGACCCACAGGTACGTAATACAATGCAGGTCCGAAATCGAATGAAAAGGAGACAGTTTCAGTACGAGACAAAGGGTGAAACTATTGACGATCCACGAACATGGCACATACAAAATTGACTTCTACTACAAAGTTCTAAACGTAATTGCTTTGACTACAAGGGAGATATGTGGCCAACCTCGGTACCCGTGTGGATTATGGCGCTGGGTTGCCGTTCATGAGGTTGCGGGGCCCTCGGGGGCTTAATCGGTAGAACCTCTGGTGCTAGGGGTCGTAGGATCAATCCCTGCTCATGTCATGTGGGCTTTGTGGTGGACAAACACCGTGTGCGTGGGTTTTCTCGGGGTTCTACCGTTTCCTCCCACTTTTTTTTATTCCACGAATTCATCCCATCATCCATACGGCCTGAGCCAAAGTTGCCTAAAGGCCTTAAAACTAAATTCAAAAATGAGTTTGCGGGTTCGTATCTCACCTGGAGCATGGGTGTTCATGGATTGGTAACTCATTGCACTCGTGACGGGCCAAAGTCCATAGTTACTAAAAAGTCCATATAAAATAAGGATTACCAAAGAGAGATGTGTTTGAGTAGCTTACATATCACAACGAATATTTCAATTTTCTTCACTATAAGTAATCTTAAAGATATGCCAACTGAACTTTTATCTGAAAAGTGTACTAAACTTGTCAGCAATTTAACATATAAAGAATCGATTAATTTAAAAGACTAGCTGAAAGTGTTATCCTCTATAATTAAACTTAAAACACACCAAGAGACCTTAAAAACTAGTTAAGAAACATAACTTTGCTACAAATATCAGTTTTGCACCTAGATTTAAAAAAAAAAAAATGATGATAACAGTGACATTTGGAGAAAAAAGTTTTTTAAAACGAGCTAATAAAGAAACCTATCTACGGTTTTCCATGTCTGAAACACACTTGACTGGTCTGGCGATGATATAGATAGAGCACCAACTGGCTAAAACATTTAACTATTCAAATATGATAAAGGAATTCGCCAGTAGCAAAGAAAGAAACGTTTCTTTCAAATAAGGTATGTTTAAACACTGTATCTATTTTTTATTCTGTTTTAGTATATAAGACTATAATATAATATTAGGAATAGGCCAATCAGTAAAAGGTTTAGTGTAATACTTTGTTCATCTTACAAATTGCGTTGGAAGCATGTTTTGGTAAATATAAAACCACAAATTCAAACGGTTGATCAGAAATGTAAAATAGTTTTGTTGTTTTACATTTTTTTCTTTAGTTCACAATGGTTCGTAGCGTCCTCAGATCTTGCAACGTTTTTTAACTCATTTCTCGACATCATAGAATGATGAAATTTTACACAGCGACGTAAGTCAGGTGTCAATACAATAATCCATTGCTACTTTCATACATTCCTATATATTTATATATTTTAAAAGCATATTTTGATATTTTTAATACGGACTTTTTTATTCTAAAGTAAATACTAGCCTGAGTTTGACTGGTTGCAGAACACTTTACAATTTGGGTAACAAAACATTTAGCTTGAGAAAATGTATCCAAACATCGAAATAACTAAAAAAAAAAAGACATACGGTACTTTTCTTAAACAATTCGTACTAAAAAGTAAAAAATAATTTTGTTTCTGCACGAATAAAAAGAAAAGCATGGGGCGCGCTCTCATATACAGTCACTTTATAAATTCTTGAATTGGCACGCTCCATGCTTTTCTTTTTAGTCATGCATAAACAAAATTATTTTTTACTTTTAGTACGAACTGTTTAAGAAAAGTATGTCTTTAAAAAGTTCTATATTATTTATTTATTTATATCTTATATCGTCTTATGAAATACAGTGAAATAAAGCAAAGAGAATAATAGTCCCATAAATGTATCAAAATAATATATGCATACTAAGTAATATGTACTATGTTTTAATGTGGTATACTTGTATAGTTATTACTACAGATAGCAGCACAAATTAGTCATAATTTTAGTAGCGTCTTTTTTTTAAAAGAAAAGAAATGCATTTACCGTTCGTTTTTTTTAATTAAACAACTATTAAATAATAATAATTTAACTTTATTACTGGTTAGTCGTAGGATTGACTGGGCAGCATTCAACAGTACCGCCCAGGGTGGTAAAACAGCTAGCGCCGGCCCTGGTTAATACCCACTTCATTACGATAAAAGGCAGTAACAAATCACCATCAACTCATGTTGCTCGGGAATTTGGGTGTTATATATATATATGTCTCCAGGGTAACACTTAACGCTATCACCATAAGTTGTAAAGGGGAGGAGGTTTGGTCTGCTTGTTTTTGCTTCCAATGGGGGAGGGGAACTAAAATGACTAATAGTGTGCTTACGTACTACTTGAAGTCCCCATATGTGTCCCGATTTCACAGCTTGAGATTAAAGAAAGGGGTTTATTTAAATTGTAAGATGACGGTAATTAATAATAATTATTCAAGCGAGGTTAGAAATTGAGCATTTTATTATTATTATTATTTCCTTGATCAGGGAACTTCCAAAGAGTTATTTATTTATTCAAATTTTGTTTTGAGCTGTACTGGCATCTAGGGTTTTAACTCGTCACAATTCCGAAGAATGATCTCTCGGTGAGTGAGTGAATAATAATAATAATAATAATAATAATAATAATAATAATAATAATAA
>JAGDQP010000483.1:150008-160185 GCA_022664845.1 Lepisma saccharinum | reverse complement strand
AGTGTTTGTAGTACGCAATCTCATCGTTTGAACGCCATCTCGTTGAACCCGATCGGACTTATACAACGCGAGATACAGATCACTGAAGCCATCTATTGGCAAAATAATGGATTACTTTTTACTACACCAGATATTTTGTTGTTCTATGTTATTTTCTGTTATTTATCTTAAACGTTTAGAGTAAGTCTGACTAGTGTGGCTGGAAACTGGGACTCAACGGCCAGCTACTGATAGCGTCTGGCTGGAAACTGGTGTGTTTTGCTATATGTTCATATTTATATTTGTTACGGTTTACAAACATGTATTTTTTTTCTACAGCACTACTATACGACTTAAAGCCTAACGGCCGGTTTCACCAACGCTGGTTAAAGATTTAACAAGCCGTTAAGCACATTTAACGTCTGATTAGGAGAAATGACCGTTTCATCAACATCGGTTAACGCTAACGGTTTGTTAAAGCTGTCGTTAACTTTAATCACCAGATTATTGTCGATTAAATATTTAACGGTTCGATAGTGATTGTGCATCTCGAAAGTTTGAAAACAGGAAACAAGAAATGGAAAGCATAAATACAGAATTGCTTGATGAAATATACAACTTGGCACAATGCATTTCAATAGTATTAAAGATCAAAAACATCTAAAAACAATGTTGCCTGCTTTGCGGGCAATGTAAATATGATGTTCGAGTATGTTTATGGGCCTATATGGGTATGCTTAAGCAGACGCGCTCTATAGAATGGTTTTACAGGAAAAGTAGCCGTGTGCGCTACGTATTTAGGCCTAAGGTGTAAATTACGATAGTTTTTAATATAGATATATCGTACAAAAGAAAGGCAATCGTGTAAAAAAAACGCCCGAAGTCGCTTTACTACTCCTTTGGACACGTCGTCTTAACGATTAACAAAATTCCTTTTAAATAATTTCAGGAGAATACTTTTCTCTAATACGTGTCTGTATATGGTTTACAAAACTGTTTCGGAGAGTGGTAGTACATGCCAGAAACGTCAATGTAAGATATTTTGGGAGGGAAAATGATGTGGAGTGAAAGAGAAAGTATTGTGAACGTTACCGATCGTGTAATATAAATGTTCACATGTAAACAGGAAAAGTTAGCATAACGATAGGGCTTCATCATACTACGTACAAAGAATGCTATTCCGTCGAGTATATCTCCTTTAACTATTGCCAATAAGTCATTCCTTTTCATATTTAATAATTCTTACTTTTAGCTACTTCTGTTATGCGGCGCTGAATGTACTTCCAATTGATATTGACATTATTTCGGATCCGTGCAATGAAGAATATGGTGCAAGGGTGAAGTGAGTGCAAGAACACGCATACGTCCTTCAACAATGTGTCCCAGTCCCGGGTTAAGTTCATTTAAGGTAAACCAAAAAATGTAAAATTCACAGGAGAAAGATTTAGGCCATGAAAGTATGAGATTGAAAAACCAACAAGTACGTGCAATTAATTAGCTACTTCCGCGTTGGAGCTGGACACAAGGATGGCCTGTTAAATGTGATGTGCTTCAAGTATAATGATAAAACAATTACCCTGGCTTTACCTAGCCTATCTACGCTTGCTAGCGCCCCTCGATATCTTTCCATTAATTATGTAGCAATAATGTGACATTCATCACAAGAAATGACGCTACTGATATAACCCATATGGCGCCATACCTGGGTGAAAAGTAAATCGAGTATGTATTTATGTAAATTATTATGAAATATGTCTTTTCGAAATTGAATTTGGGTTGCTGTCTACCGCTAGGTATTTACAGAAGTGTCTGTAAATTATTTGCAAGGGAATGAGTGATATAAAGCGTACGTATTGCTCAATAGCTGGCTGACCTAAACTGAACTTGATCTATGAGCCGTTGCTTGATTTTATCACATTATACTTGCATGCGTCCGAAATTATGAAAATAACAACATTGGAACTACATTTAACGCTTTACAACAGAAGTAGGTAACATAAAGTATTACCTCCATGAAATAGATAAAAACTGGCTAATCCTGTCTGTATTTATAAGAATGAAGGGCTTCAACCTTTTCAGCACTGCAATTAGCTATGTAAACGAAAGGAAAATCAATCCGTATTAACATATTCATACATAAGAAACGCTTTTCAACTTAAACGTTATATATACTGAAACTTGATTCCGGAAGTCCGGAGAGGGTAAGATTCTTGCCTTTTTTACTGTACCGGACTGTAATATTTAATCGACGTTGGAGAAACCGGCCATAAGGTATGTATTTACTTAACTGTTTTTCTTCTTCATACTTTTTGTGCATATTTACACACCACCAAAGTCATAAGTTTGCTTAAATGGCTGGAAATTGGTGCCGTGACCCTATGCCAAACTTCAATCTACAATATTTTGGAAATCTAATGTATACATTCCTTATTTTAATTTTACTAACTTGTGGTTTTTGTTGCTTGCCACAGAAGAAAATCGAAACCACGATCAGCTTAAATATTCTCGGCCTGAGTCAAAGTTGCCTAAAGGTCTTCAAAATTCAGTTCAGCTTCAATATTCCACTATCTCTCTTTTTCTATTTAGAAAACAGTTTACACAAACTGTAAACCATTTTATATGAGGAAATACCGGAAATTGTGGGGATATATGATGAGATTCGGGAACATTGCCGAAACAGAACTTACACCCCCCTCTCCCCCAGAATAAAAAGATTGTCCCCGAGAGAAGGGGGGCATCTGGTAACTTTACACCTGCACAGTACTTGCGGTGAATCAGTTTCAAGAATTTTTTTTTAACTAGACAACAAAAATATGATGCTGCATGGATTAGCAGCCCCTTTTGGTCCCAATTTTGTGAATAACGTTCCTGAGCAAGGAAAAGACTTCAGGGAAATAGATTAGGAAGGAAGAAAGTAGACTAGAGCAGTGGTTCTTAACCACTTACCCGCAGACCGGTACCAGTACTCGGAATATGAGTACATTTAATTATTTGGTACTTATCTTGTAGATTTCGACATTTCAAATTAAGTATGTATTTGTTTTTGTTTTTAAAAAAATAGAATCTGAAGAGAGGTTGCCATCTTTTGAACGTCAAATAAACATATAACTTACCCTGTACTTGCATCTTACCGGTCATTGAAAGGTTTCTCCCTGTACTTTGCCGGTCCGTGAGTACTGAAAGGTTGGAAAACACTGGACTGGAGCTTCTATTTTGTATTTTGAGCTGAGCGAACGTAGGACAGAGGAGTTTGTATGCATTCACTTCAAATTTTATTTGTACAAATACTTCTTCCAGGTTTATGGAACGATTATATTCAAATATCGCACAATTTATTTGTCGTACTGGGCAAGAATTAAAATGTTTCTGGAGTTATAAGCGATTGGTCGTGTTGTTTTCCAGATACAGATACAGGAACCTCAAATCGATTCGTTACATTAAATAAAACGAATCTAATGACAGCTCAAAAATGATACATTAAAGTGAAATGGACTTGATTTTTGTATCAATACGGCGAATATTACGTCATAATGTTATTATTATCTTGTCAGTGTTGCCAACCTATTATAAAATTTCAGTTTTTTTTTCAAATAACAGTTTGTTGGTTTACTGGATATTTGGAATCTCGTACTGATGATAAGCATCATAATTACGTAAAGCACATAACGCAGTGTTGCAAATTGGGAATATATTATACCAAATTAACTTTGAAAAAAATGTCAAATTTCTACGTTTAACATATTAATGGTTTGCAACACTGTATTATTTGCTTCACATATGTTTATCTGTGACTATACATCCAATAAAGTGTCTAAGTTGGCAACACTTTTCACTTCTTGGCCAAGAAATCATAGGCCATAAACAATAGGAAGTAAGCATTACGGCCCATTAATCTAATGTTTTGTATGAATGCAGTAAAATATCAAATTGCTCAGCCTAGTAATACTCGACATTCGTCTGGAAGAACTGAGGGGGGGGGGGGGAATGGACAAACTTTACATCATAAACTGTCAGGCTAACAAAAAAATTTACTTGATCTGACCCGTGTAACCGATTCCCAAGCACCAACCTATAAACACATCAAGCAGTCTCGCTGAAAAACCCATGTGTCTTAAAAGAAAATTCGTAATAAACCACTGAAGTAATGCACTTTAAAAAATACGATACATGAATATTTGACACGTTTAGTAATCCGTTACAAAACAAAATAGGGCAAGACATTACCTTATTTAACACTCCAATCTTGCGACATACGTACGTATATATAAAAAGAGAGTTTTTCTTGTTTTTAAATAGACACTTCACGAGCCGTCTTACAACATAGATAAATACTTCCCACACGCAAACTGACTTTTTCGTTAAGTAAAGCACCATTGCGTGTTTGCTCTTGTAACCACGAGAATCGATATAAAAACGCTAACTTCTCAAGGTTAAGAAAGAGGAGGTCTTGAAAAAGATTTATATCAGTATGACATTGGCATACAACGAATAATATTTAAGGTAATATTTTGTAGTAGATGACATTCATTCATTCTTTCTTCTCACCTGTTTAGAACTTTCCTTTTTTAAGTAAATAAAGCGCCTGCGAGTGCCACCTGGTGGGGAAAATAATATTCATACGTTATCGCTATTGTGTTGTGTTCCTACGCTGTTATCATGACTATAAATGTAAATTTTGACCCATTGTATGGACTTTAAAAGACATTAAAATGATATTATTAGGAACTTTCACATTGTAATAATGTTTCTCAAACCTTCTGCTGTCAATAAATGTGAAATATGCGATGTTTACAAAGTCATTTAGAGACTTTTTTTTTCTCTTTCTATAATGGACGAAGTACGATACAAGAAATTCTAAAAGAAATGAAGATTAAGGTAGATACATTTTATTAGAAGCCTTGTACACGTGGAAACTGTGCTGTGTTTTAACAACCATGAAAGAAAAGAAAACAGAACATCAATCTATTAAAAGGGTAATAATAATGGGGTAAAAATAGAGTTGAACCGCAAACAAATTGCATCAGAAAAGTCTGACATGTTTCTTTATGAAAAAAAGTGATGAAAACGATGGAAGAAAGTTTACTAACGCCACTGTAGTAATGAAACCGCCATCTTAGAAAATAGCAGCCATGGTAAAATATAGCGGTTATTTTATCGTTTTCTACTTTCTGAGACTAATCTTTTACTTAGATGAAAAGAGCTGTTGACAAAAGTTAGTTGAGGTCATCTCCCAGCATTCATTGTTCATGAAATCACGACAAACTGTCGCCTTCCATAGATTTGCATGCGCATAAGTGCCGAAAACAATAAGTTGTCGATATTTTACGGAAAATATTATAAGCACTTTTGACGAAGCTTAGGTAACTTAAGCTCTAAAATTTATCAAAAGATGGTTGAGGTCACCTCCTACCTCCATTACGGAAATATTAAAATATTGTTATCTTCCATATACTTCCATGTTCATTTTAAGTGCCGGAAAAAACTATCTGGTGACATGGCCGCTCCCAACTCCAGTCCTCTGTCAGTCTCTCTCTTCTATTATGTGAACACGCCTTCGTCAAAATATTGCCGCATTCTTATTGTGTTAGTACACTTGTCGTACACCTCTCTTGGAATTGTGATATGTAAATACTCTTCTCTACCTTATTTTATCATCTTATTTAAATTTTAGGATGTTATAAGGCATGTATTCTCTTCCCAAGATGCTGGAATCAAACTTGCTATTTTTCACACGTAAATTTGCTGTAACTCTGTTAATAGTGGAAATTCAAAGTCCAGATTTTTGCAGCATAATATTACCCTACAGGACTAGTATATGTGAAAAATTCAGATTTCTACTTGGTCTCCTACCAGAGATTTCCAACTCCAAACTTTGGTATAATATTAGAAAAATCGTATGTTTAACTATCCATAGTATAGAAAGGAAATACATTTCTGGCTTAAAATTTTGTAGACTACCAAACAGATTTTTAAGCCACAGCAAGAAACTATAGAAAGTGATCTTGAAAATGTAATTTTGTCCATTGTCCAATAGCATTTTTGGAACCCACATTGGAGCAGTAGTAGTGCCATGTTAAGTCCATTAGTTTTTTAATCGAAGAAGCTACGACTTACCTGGGCTGAAAAACTGAGGTTTTCGTAAATGCTGAGAATTTGGTGCGCACGATGACATAAATATAGCCGCTATAGCCGAACGAAGTGAACTAGAAAAAAAAAAAAACATTTGCGATTTTAAACTACTAACACATAAGGGTAATCACAGAAAGAAATGTAAAAAATTAAAAGGGTCGAGCAATCAACTTTGTGAATACTGAACTACTTCAAATGAAAAAACAAAAACAAAAGGGATCTTATTTCCACAACCAGTCGTATAGCTATGACACTAACCCTTCAAAATGGTTTCTTTCGTCTCGTCAAATAGTTAAGAATAACATTCAAAGATTTCTTGTTTATAGCCTGACGTCTTCTGGTATGTTTGTTACTGTGAAAAGTTTTCAGGTTCTCTGTTGCCATTTTTATCTAAACACGATAAATTTTACAATATGGCTTTGTCTATCGATAACCTATGCGGTTACAAATGGCGGAGAACAAACTTAATTAGTATCCATGATAATTATTGTGAACCACTCTAAAAAGATGAGAAATCGCTTGTTCAAATTTGAAGAATAAATTACATCCATAAAGCATCGGAATTCCATCTGAAAAAGATCACATTTTCTATCCAAAGCGAGAGCAATTTCGTTGAAAAGCAAGCTTTTCGATTGAAAATTTCGCTCTAAAAGAGTGGTCTCTCTTTCCGCTCATATGAAATATTTACGCTCTTCCGAATTTAGTATGTATTGAGAAAACCCACATAGTTACACAGCCTCGGTATTCAAACCTGAGACTCTAATATTATGAACACAATTTTAAATTGTAACTATGTTTTTGAAATATTGAACTTATAGTGAAAGAAATAACGGTAGAAGCAATTGGCGTCTACTCTTTTTATAGCACGTTTTTATGATATTTTAAGTTTATAGAGCCCCGATTGGCTAAGAGGTTAGCATGTTAGCTATCTATGAGCGTGGTTGCTGGTTTAAGTACTGCGAGGGTTCATGGAATGAAGTACTTCTTAGCCCACTTTACATAAACTGTAGGTCCACTCTTTAGAAACTTTCTTGGGACGTTAATAAGAATTCAAATGAAATCCTATTTCAAGTCATGAAATACAACGAACGAAAATATAACAACGTAATTGTCATTCTGTTTCTCATTTAATATCAATCTTAAAACGTTGAGCAATCAATAAATTCTGTTCTGTGTGCCATTCAAATTCGAGGACGCTTTTCTTCTTTCCTTTTTTGTTACTCGTGAATTCTCACTAATTGAACTGTGGCGTCCGCAGCGCTCTGCTCGGAGGGTGGCGTGCTAGGCATTAAGGCTTCAATTCAATAAGCTTCCACCCTGTTGAGCAGAACCATTCTTACAGATGTTACCAAAATTGAAGTGAAAAAGCTAAATTACAGCCATCAGAGATAAAGAGGTGAGTGGAAATTGTTAGAAGATATCTTACGCATACCCTCTTTAATATATACAGAGTGATAATCATTAATCTATTACGGTACGTTAGTTTATACCAGGACTTCTCAATAGGCAGCCCGCGAGCCACATCTGTGGGTCCGCTATCATAACAATCTCACGTGATAAAATCAATAAACATAATCAATAATATTTCGAATAAATCAAATGATTTTCTCCTCTAAATGATTCCCTTACTGAGAAGAATATTGGTATTTCGTGTCTTGACCACGAGACCCGGTGATAGCCTTTATAATCCATTGTGCACTAGGTGGCAACACCATCACCTCGTAAAAAGTGAAAGATGTTACAATAAGTCTACAAAATCGGTAAGGTTTTTCTCCTCCCTTTCTCAAGAAATAAATATTTATAACGCTTGCTGACGTTTGGATCTCACAAAACTTTATATAAACGTATAATTAATATAAGGTAGATAGCTGTTGCAAAGAACTAACTGAGAAAGAAACTATATCTAGATACGTGCCTTTTGCGGGGCGTTTTCAGAAGTTCCTGAATGATCTTTTCTCTTTTCATCAGTATTTGAACGCTTTCTGTACATTTTGACACGTAGTCAAAAAAAAACTTTTTTTGTTGTTGCTGTTGTTTGATTGAAACTTTTGGAGGATGTTGCTTTGGGGTAATACTTTTATGTAGTTCTTGCCGGATAGTCAGATTTCGTTGAATAATTACAACAACAATACGAGCTATTAGGTTTTGAACCATCGGGTACGCCACAGAGAAATTGAATCTTGTAATGCTAATAATAAACAATAACGACTTCGAGATCAAGGCAGCTAAATTACTTCGTGAGAGTTCAATTATAAAGCCAAAAGAAAAAAAAAAGCTTAACAAGTATATTTTAACAAAATAACTATTTGCAAATCGACGTTCTTCGTTGCTGGTAGAGGTGTTGAGCCTCGCGAGGTCCGACCTTGACCTCAAACCGCGAGGTCGAGGTGGAAATGAGATCGCGAGTTCGAGGTTGAGCGAGGTCGAGGTCAGAGTCCCGTCGCGAAGTCGAGGTTGAGCGAGGTCGAGGTCGAAATGAGATCGCGAGGTCGAGGTCGAAGTCCTGTTGCGAGGTCGAGATCAGAGTCCCGTCGTGAGGTTGAGGTTGGGCGAGGTCGAAATGAGATCGTGAGGTCGAGGTCGAAGTACCATCGCCAGTTCGAGGTTGAGTGACGTTGGGTCCAAAATAGTTGCTGGTATCGGCTCGGTGGCAGCGTCGATTAAGGTAAAGAAGCGATTTCTCAACGTTCACGAAACATTGCAACACTTGAATTACTTCGATAAAAACAACGAATCTCAAACACTAATAGAACTGATATGATGAAGACGGTATCGAACCTATGCACCAATGCGTGAATATACAACGAGTGAACGTACCCCTTATTGATAATGAAGTACGTATTTCAAAACTTACTTACGAGATTGCACACTGGCTTCTGGACACAACTGTACCTTATATCTTCTTTGTCATCGCTCCAGGATTCCTTTATCACCACCACGGCAACAAATGCGCACTGTACATCTGCCCCACAGGCCACACTGTATTCAAGAATACTCTGAAGCAAGTGAGTTATGGTAAGTACTGGCTCATTTTATTAATGACTCCCATCCTGCACATCTTGTGTGCAATTGGATCTCTAGAAACCAAACACATAAAAAAAAAACATTAAAAAATCGAAAAATCGGAGAAAAGTGTTGCTAAAAATGACGTAGTCCGATCAAAGTATCGATAGAAAAAGTTCTGTACTTACATACAGCTTCATAAAAAATCAACTCTTACATGCTTTCTCATTTCAATCTCGAAACTCGATGAAAAAAAAATTCTATCTTCACATTACTCAGAATAAAAACGAAGTCCATGATTTGCTATTTGAATCATACGAAGACACGTCATATCGGAGAGAGTCCTTTCTAGCTGTTCATCCTTTCAGTTGCAGGCACATTCTGTCTTTCTGCAAGCCGGGTACATGGTATATTACAACAAGATCGCGACATATTCCACTACCAAACCCGGGGGAGTGAATTGATAAAAAAAAACGGGTAACATCGTTCTTTACCTCAAAAAATACAAGTCGATTCGGTCCTCTCTGTGACCCACATCCTATTTCCAACTCTGTGCAAAAATTAATATTTCCACTGTGTACCAAAGGCGATCATACTCAGATCTACAATGGACATGGTTCTCTTACATCAGAATAAATAAAAAAACAATTACATGTGCAAAACTAACACTTAATATAACACACAAATTATGATATCAGATTCATAATTATCATATAAAAATACTTACGTGAGTTAAGAATGATAGAGAGAAAAAAAGATAGATAGGTCGACCTTAAGAATGAAAAGAGAAAAGAGGGTGGGGGTAAGTAGAAGCGAATTACAAATTAAATTACAGATACATCGTAATAAAATAACAAGATATTAACATATTGATATGCAAATACACCAAATAATTTGCATCGTGAAAACCTGGCCATGACAATTTTATACAATAAGTGGTAATATAAACACTTAACGGCGTGTATGAATGATGTATAATACTTATTATTTATATCCTTTTATACTTTGTATTTTTTTACAATTTATATCCTTTTATATTTTATATACTTTATATCCAAAACTTTTT
>JAGDQP010000483.1:108589-149998 GCA_022664845.1 Lepisma saccharinum | reverse complement strand
ATTTATATCCTTTTATATTTTATATACTTTATATCCAAAACTTTTTTATACTTTATATCTTTCATAATTTATATTCTTTTATACTATATATCCAAAGTTCTTTTTTTATTTATAGTTTTTATACTATATATCTTTCATATTTTATTTTCTTCTACACTTTATATTCAAAATTGTTATTGTACTTTATATCTTTTATACTTTAGATCATTTATACTTTATATCATTTATACTTTATATGATAAATTATTACACTGAAATATTTTATTATGTTTTTCTTATCAACAACTTACTTTTTTTTTTAGAAATTGAGGAAAGAAGCATGGATTTGACGCTCACTTAGGCTCATTAGGTATGCAATTCAAGTTGACTTGCATCCGGGTATGAAAGGAAAGCGATCAGAGATATTGGCTTCTTTACCTTCCAAACTGACCGCTACTAAAGATTTCAATCTAAATAATACGTCATTGTTTTTTTTTTATTATTCTGTCATCAGCCGCGATGACTAAATAGCTTTACTGAATCATTCCATATACATTTTTATGTGGTTTGATCTTTCTCAGACAATGTTAATCCAATTCAGCTCAATTATAACAAAGGGACAACTTGATAATGATAGCTGGCCCGCATTATTCATTCATTTCCGTTTTGAGTGTAGCTGTTTTCATTGTTCCTAATTTGCTTTTGTTGTTTCTAAAAGCTGTTAGTCAGACTATGAGAAGCGTGATTTACTGAGCTGATTATTGTGTATATGTCATAAACAGAAGCAGATTATATTTCTGCCTTGATTGTTCGTTCGTGCTGAATTTTGGTTCTTTTTAATCGTCTCTTCATTTGTTATCTAGTCGTTCGTTACCTTCAAGTCTGCGTCGTGTCTCTCGGATAAAAGATAGACAATGTTAATTTAACTATGCCTTTTAGTTTGTTCTATATATATTCAACTCTAAGTGATAGGAACAAATGTTCAAAAAGTTCATAATAAGTCCGTAAAAAATCTAGAAATTTTTAAACTGAACTAACTTTTATAGGTTATATAGTATTATTATACCTTAAAGACGGAAAGTGTGGAATGTTAATGCGCTGGTTTCAAATTCGGAAGATTCTAGGTTCAGATCCAGGCACGAACATCCTGAATGGTATTTTCGTTAGTCTTATCAGGCTATTGATCAGATGTTATCTTCAAAACCAGGCATTCCCACTTGTCTTATTCCAGAGAGTCAAAGATACTTAATAGTTTGGTGGTATTTGTAAAAAATTTGGCTTCCCGTTCGATTTGTTTGCCAAGTTTGATTTTTTTTCGTAGATTTAAGGTGTTTGGTGTGTAGAATCAGAGGAAGTTGGGTGCCAATTTTTTCGCTTTCGTTTTCATGTATTTTGTCAATATGGCGGCCAATATGGCGAATGCCAATTTTGCATGGCCGGTACCTACTCATGTATGCATTTCAAAATAAAAATAAACTCACTTCTTTTTAACCCACTCTCTCTTTGTTTAATATCAATATATATTTGAAAATAGATATTATACAAGTTTTAGAGCTCTTTCGGTTATTTCAGTATTTATTTATAATTTGCGGAATATGCTTGTATTATGCATTTTGCGGAAGTTCTTTCTGAGGAGTGGAATGAAATTGTGAATGAGAAATCATTGCATCGCAAATAATGGCCAGATTTGCAGTGCAAAGGAGCTACCTTAAGTCAATTATGCACGTCCTGAGGTCGTTAGGAAACAGTACGCGTATGTTAAACATAATATGGATCAATAAGGTATATGGCCACGTTACGGACATTCGTTTGATGTTTACAATTAATTCTCTATCAAAGTACATTTTGTTTGAAATTTGCACAAGCATTAAATTTTTATTACTAGCTGCTGCTCCCAATGTCCCATATCATGTCCTGAAAGTCCATATTTGTAGATAACAGATTTATGTCAAAAGATGTCAGCAGTGTAACTTGGGGCAGCAAATGTACACGGTTGTACTTATCTGGAACAACTTTGAAATGGTTTCCAATTCTTTAAAGTGAGGTTTACATACGTGTACCGCTAACTAGCAGAAGCACCCAACCTTACCTACGAAACTTATCTTGATAAAAGTACTTTTTAGTATAAGATGGAAACAATTAAAGAAGAATTCTCCATGAAACTACCTGAGCTGAATGACACCCGAGAAGAGGTACAGGTCATGCAGGTTGCGCAACAAGGAGACAGGGAAGGCAAAAACACAGAAGTAGAGTTGATCCTACCCCTGGCAAGCCAACAGTGACAAGGTGGGTCCCTCGGACACTGCGCCATTTGCAGGAAAGAATACGAAACAGCATACCCTGTATAAGACTACAGAGACTTGGCTAGAATTGGGTCGCGTTCACCAAAGCACGCGACTAATTTAGAAGAAAATATCACAACTATACCACGGAGGGCAGAACTAAATATCAACGAGGTTACCATCCACTATAAACCGTTAACACCGAGGTTGGTAGAAAAGTGGGAATCTGTTTTGGAGGGCAACAAGCCCCACTTGAGTCCGGTGGTCACAAAGAAAGTGATCTAGCATGCCAAGATTATCGCATTGTTATTCCTGACGAGGTCTTACAAGGAACCAACAAAACTCGAGAAAACGAGAAGCTTGTTCAGTAAAATCAGAGCACACTCCAGAGGGACAAGCAAATACCACCACCTAATCGGCTTATGAGGGACACTCTAGAGGACCAACTAGAAATCGAGAAAAACCGCAACAAGTAAATAAGCGAAATAAAATAACTAGCGCCGAAAAGACCCATAATCTCCTCAAGTAACAGCCAAACGAAATATTTGGATATATACTTAACACATTTTCTCATATAATTGTTGCCTACCCCAGCCACAATGACTAGAAGATACTTCAAATTTTCTGCAGAAAATCAGTAGTGTTAAAAAATTGGTCACAAAAACATATTATATGCTACAGGAATAAGGAACTTGGAAACAAGCATAGGAAACAGAAGAGGATAAAACCAGTTTCAGTACACTAGAACTCAAAATTCGAATGGCTAAAATGTCTGCAGTGAGGAAACATTGGAGCCACTATCCAAACACTAGTAAAGATGGAGATTCTAATGTATAAGAACTAAGTTTGTTGGATGACATCGTAGGAATATTTGCTAGGACGATGAATAACTAAAACCTTATATAAATCGCTAATGCAGGAGAACTTGAGTTCACACTTAAGTGTCGATCTAAACCAAGATGTCTCAGGGGTTAATGAAGAGACCAAACGGACATATATAAGAAGCTTCCTTCAAGACATGAATTTTTATATGCAAACTCGGCACACCCAACTTCTTAACGACTCACTGATTAAGAGTCAGGCATCACGCTTGAAATGAATTATAGATGATAAACCCAATGACTTCAGAAAATATTAAAACAATTAGGAAGAGCGTTTATTTCTAGAGGCTATAAGAGAAAAAAGGCATAACAACTAATAAAAGAACTTTCGAAACCAGTAGGCCAAAAGGAGAACAGAGTTTCCCCCAGAAAATTACTTCCCCAACTATAAGAACAAACTGAAGAAACGAATCCAGAACTTCTGGAAAAGAATCAAGAGGGGATCTAGCAGAGAAAACTGGTGGGTGAAGATGCTACAAGATCCACCGCTGATCCCGTGGAAGACATAAAATAATTGAAATATCCAACACAAGTAGCTTCCACCCAAAACGATTGATAAATACACGATTTCAAGCAAAGTAATCTAATACACGGAAATTGAATTAAAAACATCAAAACACATGAGCAAAAGTAAATCAATAAATTTGAAAACTGTTGTTATGGGGATTAAAATCTGATAAACAAAACACTAGATAAAAAGCTGTGGAAGAAAACAGCAAATAAAAAGCACCATGTTAGTCAATTGAAGAATGGAGTTATAGAGTTCAGAGGAGTCCTACACCCTCAAGGAAACTAGAATGAACGGAACGTAAAAACTCACGATCTAGGAGAGGGGAAAGGTACAACTTGACGGTGACTAGTGTATCAGAGGTAAAGCAACAGTACTGTGACATAAGCGGGAATGAGACCCTAAATAGAAACATTCAAATACAGAGAGGCAAATCGAATAAAGAAATAAACACTAAATCCAAATCAAGGGACGAAAATAGATCTGTAACGGACATTCTTGAAATTGGTTGAGTCATGGAGAAATTCACTGAAATGGACTCATTGAAACCCACTGGGCGAAAGATGTGCACATCCATCTAAACAGATAAAAGCGGTATTTTATAGTCTTCTATAGAGTAATTTAACCAGTTAGTAAGAGATGTATATACAAGTAGGCCTATAATGTGCATATAGTGCACACATACCCATTCACAGAACATAAGTATTAAGCTAAAACGGCAAACTAACAGCCACAAAAGTAGAAAACCCGTAAATACAAACGGGATATTTAGCCGGTGTTAATCCACTACACGATAAAAACTTTGGTATGTATTTTTGGTCCACATTAATAACTAATGACTTCGGCTCGTCACGATTCCATTATATCTTAAATACCACAACCAACCATGCTCCACCCTGAATTAGAATCCAAAACCTTGGAGATGTTGGCCTGGCTCAAAAAATACACGACTAGAGTGGTTGGTACAACACCACGAGTCATACATACAACACATCGTATATGGGGAGACATCCTTAAAATAATAGAGAATGTACAACTGGTGTGAATGGATGGCTCGGGCTCCATGCCTTACCTCACACTGTGAAATATATTTAAAAAAACGGGCTACAAGACCTTCAGAATAATTATGAGGGTATATTTGGGCGTTTCATGCGTGTATTTGGGGCATTAAAGAGAGGAAAAATTTCTTTAGAATTGCTTACATTAGACTTTAGAGGCCACGCGAAATTGGTGTTCGCCATATTGAAAGAATACATGAGAACGAAAGCAAAAAATTTGTTACCCAACCGTTTCTGATTCTGCACCCGACATACCTATAAAATGTGCAAAAAAAAAAATCGAACTTGGCAAGAAGCGCATCTTTTAATTGGTTATTCACCCAAATCGCATGCAAAGCAAACAACGCAAGTTTTCATGTAGATCCGCCCTTAGGGCTCATTTTCAAGCCCGCTTGCGTTGCTTGCGATTAGAGTCAGTAGTCAATTGAAACACGTGGTATAGTTTTATTACGTATTGTAACACGTGTTTCAATTGGCTATTTACCCAAATCACAAGCAACGCAAGCGGTCTTGAAAATTAGCCCTTATTATTTTGGATGCACAGAATGCAGAATGTGATGTAAAATCAAGGAGTGACCCTAGGGCCTCAACAAGGACGAAGCAACGGAGGCACGTGCCCCAGGGAGGTATAATTGAAGATAAAAGGGCGCATTGTACGCTCTTGGCTCTTTCAAAGGGACACTAAAATCGAAATTTTCCCCATCCTTCTAAAAATACAAGCTGTGGCCCTGAGTGTGCAATGATACAAATGTACAAGGGCACATGTGTGCCTATAAAGCGAGTCTGAACTGTACTGCAAACACAAGTGTGGGAAATAATAAAAAAATATTTTTATTTTGATATTGGAAACTATATATCGTTGCCATAAGACGTTTCGTACTATTCCGAAATAACACAACAAGAAGAAGAGGAACTTAACGAGAATCCCTTCCAACCTTAAAATTATATATTTCAGATTTTTTCATGTTTAGCAATCCCAATATTTTCTAAAAGAAGATATATCTAGAATCATTAAAAATTATAAAGTTTAATTTTGACTATGATCATACGAATATGCAAAATCGCAGAGTAATGTCTCCAGAACATATTTACTTTACTGTCTCTACTTCCCTATCTCTCCCTCTTCCTCTCTCTATCCCCAAATATACCACAACTTCTGCGTCATTTCCTGCTAGCGGTAATCGGCACAATGTTTGACGACAACGGAAGGCAGGAAGTGAAAAGAAAAGGAGGAAAAAGAAGAAACGGATGTAAAAAAAAAAACTAAAAGTTTTTCGACCAAACATTATTTTTAAAAACATTTAGCAGGAGCGTAAACAAGAGAATGCAATGTTTGGTTTCCTTTTTAAATAGGTTTAGGCTATCCACAAAGTTATTTTTTTTCTATTTTAACAAATAAAATTATGCCAAAAAGAGAGAAAATGAATTTTCGAGACGTAATGCAGTAGAAACCCAGTTTAATATGGTCCGTTCAACCGCGGAATCGGATTGATCGCGGTTTAGCACGAGAGAGAGACAGAGAGGGAGGGAGAGAACTATTGTTTTGCATTGAAATGAAGCCATGATGACAGGAGGTAATAGCGATCGGCTTTAAAAAGTGATCGCTGCGAATTATTGTATAACATACACTGTATAACTGTGTCCTTCATAAAATTGTGATATCTTTCCCCGATCTCCCACGCGGTTTTTGCCACCCTATATGTAATTTTTCGATTTATCGCGGTTATGCTATAAAGCGGGGTAAAGCATTTTCGCCGACAACCGGTTCAATCTAGCTTCTACTGAACTGTAATTTGTTTTGCAATTCGATTTTTTTTTGCAAATTAATTATAATTGATTAATAAAGTCGGATGACTCCAGCTCCTTCGTGCTTCAGTGTGTTTCTATAAGCAAAGAAAATAATCCTGTTTATATGTAAAATATGGCTAGTTATATATTATTTATATAACCTCTGTGTTGAAATCATTTTAGAACATGTATATCAGTCGTAAAGCTAAAAGATTATGCTGCTGTACAGGTATTGGACAAAATAAAGGAAACACTTGTCAAGAGTGGGATATGTTGTAACTATGCTTGGTAACACTAAGCAATGCGTAGATCAACCGTCTCTTGTTTGTTGCAGGTTGGATGGACTGTGCACTAAAAGTAGAGTAAGGCAGTATGGTTGTGGACGTTGTGAGGGTGTGGTGAGTGACCAGTATGTCCGAATTGACGGGGTTTCAAAGAGGTCTAATTGTGGGTGCCCGTCTAGCTAAAGCATCTGTGAGCAAAACAGCGACGTTATGCGGTGTAACACAAGGCCCGGTCTCGAAAGTCATGACCGCATAAAGAGTGCACGATAAAACAGGGTCGACGAAGCACAATAGTGATTGAAAGACGAAGTTGCAAGAAACGGAACACTTGGGTAACCAGGCCCACCCATTGGTGTAAACTTTATTTCCAGGCGGGAATGCCATATTCCAGGATGATAATACCCTCATTCACACCGCTGGCCTCGTTCAAGAGTGGTTTCAGGAGCACGTTGTTGAGGCTCAACATCTTCCCTGGCCTACGCAGTCCCCAGACCTGAATATAACATCGAGTCTCTGTCGACTGTTTTGAAAACCAGGGTTCGGCGTCAATTTCCACCTTCTTCTTCTCTTCCTGAGCTGAAGGCTGTACTGCGTGAAGAATGGTTTCAAATTCCACTTACCACCATTCAAGACTTGTATCGATCTTTTCCGTCCAGAATTCAAGCTGTAGTGCGTTCTAAAAGTGGATCAACACCGTATTTATACCAAATGTTCCGACTTTCACAAGTGTTTTCATTATTTTGTCCAATCCCTGTAGCTTCTATAAGGTATAAAGTGGCTCGCTAGATGACAGTAAGCATATGTCGATGTCCATTTATACAAAACAGAGAGAAAGAAAGGTTGTTCCTCCGTAATATTCCACAACAAAACATAATTATATCTCAGCTAGAGTTGAAAACAAATATTACTCTTATTACAGACACTAGAAGTCTAAAATCAGTAAAGATTTGTGAACATGTGTGAATTTCAAGTTCGTTTTTAGGATGGCGGCTACTGTACCAATCTGCTGGGACTTGAGAAGAAAAGTTTAGTCTTTGGGAGGACATATATAAGCCGCAAAGCTGCCATTGTTGTGCCAAGCTTGATTTAATGTTTAGTGTATTTTCTGGCATAGTTAAACCTATAGGTCAAATTATTTTGTATTGAATGTCATAACGCTGAGTTGATAAGCACATTTAATGTTTGCTAGTTACCGAATAACAAGTAGTATCAGAAATTGAAGACTGAAAATTCACTAGCTCTCATGATATCTCATTAGAAATTACATTAAATTCTAGAATCCACCACTGCCGAATTTTTGAGGTAAGTTACAACGCAATGCCTGTCAATTGTTCAATACAAACTACTTTTCTTGTAATTAAACAAGTTAATGCAGCGATTTTAGTAACAATCGCAAAGGCCTTGATAATATCTCAGACACAAACATTACTTTTTATAAAACAAGTTGGCAACACTGGCAACTGGAGAGCTTTCGAACGGGAATACCCAAAATATTTTTCTTTAGTGTTGAATAACGTTTATGCCAGGTTTTTTTGCGGATATGTGAAAAAATGATTGGAAGCAATGAAAAATTGAATTATATGGTACGTTGGCAACACTGACAATTGGATGCTTGGGGACAGAGACACACATTGTATTTTTATATTGTCTCGAATAATATTTTTGCCAATTTTAGCACAGATAGGTCTAAAGGAACGGAATCAATTTGAAAAATTCAATTTTAAAAAAGGGGTTGGCAACACTAAACCACTGCACCAATCGACACAGTACCGTCGACTCTGAGCTAGTCTAGCCAAAACCTTTGGAACGAACATCTCAAGTATATCTCTACACCTTGTGGTTCCTGAGATTTAATTTCTAGATACGGACGGACGGAATGAGCAAGGTTATGAAGTCTCTTTTTCAATAGTTTCGCTAACAAGGAACCTAAAAATGTACCTATGCCTTGTAGTAGTTGGTTTTCATTTTTTAAAAAAACGTAAGTCAATAATAAAAAATAAGATTATGCCTGAATCAGCATCACAAGTAAGTTTTCTGGGGCGAGAGCTCTTTTAATATTTATTTTTTCTGTAACACGGGATAAATCCCCATTTCGTGATTCCGCAAGGTCATCCTTTCAATTTGTCGAGAACATATCCTTTTTTACGGATGAAAATCGATTCAAATCATGCGAAACCTCCTTTTACACTCCCAATTTCGGCTTTACACGTAACCAAACCGAAAATCCTGGCAGAATCACTGCCACCATTGACAGACCTAGAGGATCCTAGTGAGTAATAGCAACATTTTAGCCTTATTAACAATTCAAAATAGATTGTATAATTATGTTTATATTGCAAATAAATGAGTCTAATTACATTCAGCGTCAGATACAAAATTTCTATTCTTGTATCGAGGTGGAACGAACATTATCAAGACACGGTTCTATCAACAGAAACTATATTAATAATAATTCTTAAGGATTTTCTGGAGATATTGGTCCTTTTCTAGCGTGTGATACTAATCACCTTCCTGAAAGAAATAAGTTTAATAGATTATTTTCAATAATTAGGCTAGCTTTCCTTTAAGGCGCTCGCTGCGTACTTTTCTTGTGATTTCTATGAGTAGCCAATAAAAACTCTTGTTAACACAGAACACGTACTTAAACAAGTGTATCAATTGCCTACTCACCCAAATCGCAAGCAACGCGCGCTTTCAAGAAAAGCAGCCCTTATGCTGATGTGTCATTACATGCGTAATGACAGAGTCGAATGTCTACTAATTTGCTTAGACTGGCCAATTCAATATTCCCCAAAGAGATATTTAAAACAATAAATTAGGTTCAAGAGCGACAGTATACAGGAGAGAATCTTGTGTTAGGGCTGCTTGCCTTGGAAGCTTGTATTGTTTTCTTTGCTTCCTATATGGGTTAATAGCCAATTGAAGCACGTGTTACACGTAGAACACATAATAGAACATGTTTCAATTAACTACTCAGGGCTTATTTTCATGAAAGCTTGCGTTACTTGCGATTTGGCTGAGTAACCAATTGAAACGCGTGTTTTATTGCGTGTATTCAGAAGTGTAACATGTGTTTCAATTGACTACACACCCAAATCGCAAGCAACGCAAACTTCCAAGGAAATCAGCCCTCACCCTAATCGCCACCAAAGGAAGCAACACAAGCGTTCATGAAAATCAGCCTTTAAAGTGTAGCATATTCCACATTGTGTATTGCTTATGTGTTGTTTCGGCTTTACTACGTGTTTTATAATACGAGGGGGAAAATGTTATGACTATATTTTCTTCGTACGAATGACACGAGACAAAATGCAGGTGCCAGGTTGGGTGCAAGCGTGGGTAGAATAATGTGATTCTTTCATACGCAACGTCCCAACATTGACTTGTTCTATAAATATATTACAACGTACATTTTTTCCGCTAGAGGCTCCCATTGAGCACGACGTAACGATACTGGAGTGATCGGATAGTGTTAAAAAAATAAGACGCCTGAGCCAATATTTGTGTAGTCCATTTCCCAAAGCGCCCTTGTCCACAAAAATGTAAAATTGGTATTATTGAGTTCATTTTATTATTTTCTAACACAATAACAAGATTTTATGATTTCAGAACGTATGTAAAATCATGTAATTATCATAAAGTAAAGGAGGGAAACAAAAATTATGACAATAATTTGTATATATTTTATCTTGCCATGCCCAATCTTTCTCTGGGAAAAAGTAAAATCGTGGCTATCTAAAAATTCTACCACGATTTGTAAGATATTCATGGCTACAAATTTTCCCTAGCTTTGGAAAATAAGAAGTGTATTGTGTGTTTTTGTTGATTACCCAACATTTATGGCCCTTGGACAAGCGTGGTTTTGGAAATGGGCTACACATACAACCTTGATGGTCCACTTCTAGTTTAATCCAATATGGACCAAAGTTTCAGTTCTAAGGGCTGGTTTTCATGAAAGCTTGTTTTGCTTGCGATTTGGGTGAGTAGCCAATTGAAATACGTGTTTTATTGCGTGCTTATTGTAAGATAAGTGTAGCACGTGTTTCAATTGGCTCTTCACCAAAATCTTAAGCAACGCAAACTTTCATGAAAAACAGCCCTAACTCAGCATTTTACGCTTGTTGGCGCTGTGCGGCCGGTGGTTTAATTTGTCTTAATTCTTAAGTTATGCACATACTTGACTGTGCATATAGTGCTACATACTGTAAATAAGTAAATAATATTTACGTTTTTTGCAAGAAGTAAGACAAATAAAAAAGCCACATAGCGATATCAAGTCTAGAAACTGAATTCGAACTTAAAATTTCGTCCATATTGGTTTAGACTAGAAGTGGACGAACTGTCCTCTCCGTTCTCTGACTTCATATATTTAGTAAATTTTTAATGGCATTGATCAGTCTAATATCGCTTGTTAGATAAAGGTCAATGGTCAAAAGTCATGCAGTATTTCAAGCTCAATATAGAAACTTATTTTATTTAACAATATTATTTTACTTCTTATACATAATTTTCGTTTCCTATTGCTGCTCAGTGCCATCTGGAGGTTGTTTTTAGAAGCTCGCTCTCCAACAAAATTCTCTGCTTGTTAAGGACGATACATATTCAATGAGATTATCGATAAAACTGAAGAGATCTACTTTTTATTCGTTAGATTTTAAAAAAAACGGAGGAATGATCTGCAAAAGATAAGACATGCGTCTTTCTTTCTTCCACTCCCTTACGCAAAAGCTTCTAGAAATTTTGTTAAGCTAGAGCTGCAGAAAACAAACACGGAGTTAAGTGTCATTAAAAATATCAACAAGCTGTTCCACGAAAAATGCTTCTCCTGAGATTGGGTAAATATTATGGCTACTGAAAAGCTGAAAGGAAGAGTTTGCTTGTTTATATCCACAATGTATTAATTGTTTTTAAAGTTATAAAACTATACTGAGCGGCGGTAAAGCTCAGTTGATTGAGCGTAGTCTTCGCGTTCTAGAGGTACTAAATTCGGTACCAACAACCAACCATCTGACTGAAGTTTTTCCAGTTTTTTCTCAGTTACAGTGTTCTCTGTTTTGCAACAAATAATCGTTCACTGTCGTTTTTATATTTGAAGTAAAAAAAAAAGATCAGAAAGCATCAAATAGACAAAATACAGAAACGCGGAAGTGATATTTTGAAGTAAGAAATTTAATATAATTATTTTGTGTTCAAACAAATAATTATGGAAATGGTTTATTAAGTTCAAGACTTGTTATTTTCTGTAACAACTTCAGAGTTATGTTTCATCATTGTAAAATTCTCTAAACAAATATTTCGTCATGTAAATATTTGTCTTAAGACAGCAATATCCTAGTGCAAGAGTTTGCAAATGGCTAACTCCGGTTCTGATCCAAGCCCCGAAGCCCTTTTTCCCGGACTTCCATAATTTAATACGAATTGGAATTTATTGATGCTCTTTTGACTTCTTTGGCTTTTGCTCTTTGGCTATTCTGTCTTACTCATAGCCGACTAACAAGCAAACATACTGATAAGGCAGAAAAGAGTTATATATGTTTTTCTTCCTTCATAATGATTAGAATATTAATGTATGTGCGCATGCAAATTATGGCCACTTGACCGCAATTACTATCGATGATATAAAAGTCAAATTCTTCATCATCATCCATCCAATCTGAGCCAAAGTTGCCTAGAAGCCTTGAAAATTAAATTCAAATTTAAAAAATCAACATGCCTCTAATTTGGTTCACCGATAAAAGTTTTGACCTTTCTGTAACAATAGGCTTTTATTCGAGCCCATCAAAGCGAAACTTTTAAAAATATATAACAATAGTGTTAAGAAAATTCATCCAGTTTCCGCTGACTCCGGATAAGCACTAGGCAAGCGACGCGGGTTCGGACCATCCTGATTGGATTTCCTCACCCCCACCATCAGGATGTCAGGAATAGAAGCCGTAGCAAGGAACAACGCTCACCAAAATGACGTCAAATCTCAGACGTGATGCTTGTAGACTTAGGGCTGATTTACATGCAAGCTTGCGTTGTTTGCTTTGCGTGCGATTTGGGTGAGTAGCCAATTGAAACACGTGGTTTATTGCGTGTTCTGCGTAATAAAATACGTGTTTCAATTGGCTACGCACCCAAATCGCACGCAAAGTAAGTAATGCAAGCTTGCATGTAAATCAGCCCTTAATATGATGTAAAGGCCAGAAATATTTTGAAAGGCCCTCGTATATAAGGAGAGGAGAAATATATATCGCAGAGAAGCGTGTGTATGTGTAAAGCGCGAGAAAATGGAAGGAGATGTTTTCACTTCAGACTTCGCCTTATTTTCTTGTTAAGTCTTTTTTTTTTCTCTCTCTACTTTTCCTCGGAAACATTCTGCGATAGGCTGCCCCAAATGTTTATGAATATTCAATTAAGTATATGTCCTCGAAATTTCATCCCATCCTTGTTTTTCTTTTTTTCGTTTTCTTTCCTTTTACTTAACAGCACTTTTTTTTACGGGAAAATCATTCATAATTCATGCCTGTTAGACGTTGAAGGGGTTATTTTTCTCTCACTTCGCCATGTGAAGAAAACTGAACAACAATGCAGAAGAAAAAGGTTATTTTATAAGAATTCTTTTCGAATTCTCTTTGGATTTTCTCGCGTATAAACTGACATTTTTTGTCACTTTTTTCCTCCTATTTTGTACTTTGTCTTTGTTTACTTCTAAGTAGTGATGGTGGCTGTATTTTCACAAGTAAAATGTCATAAAATAAGGTAAAAAAAAATCTTTTAGTGTAGACGATATAACGAAATAACGTATTAAATGTAAAAGTATACGACGCTTAATGATAATGATAGATGTCGTCTTTCCGGTGACGTCAATAACCCAAAGGTCTCTACGAAATGTGAACAAATGGTGGTTTGTCATTGCTTTTCATTGGATAGATACGACGTTCTAACGACGGGACCTACCGTTTTTTTAGAGGTTTCCGAACTACTTGTATTTTCCTATCTGGAATCGATTCAAGTTCTTACTGGAAGGTGACGAGCGATTTCTTTTATTTACCCGTGATCCATACAAAGCTTCAAATTTAATAATAATAATAATAATTTACAATACAATTTTAATATTTCTTTTCCCTGTCGAAGGTAGAGTTTAGTGATGGCGTCGGCTCATTAAAAACGCAGAAGTTAAGGCACTAAATATCCAGTTGGTAAGACTTTGATGGTGCCGGTCTATTCAAAGAATAGGAAGTAAAGATATTAACTATGCAGTTGGTATTGGAATTTAATTTCTAAGACCTTTAGGCAAATTTGGCTCAGGCCGGATGGATGATGATGCGGTGATTGGTGGAATGAAGAAAGTGGGAGGAAACGGGAGAAACCCGAGTAAATTCACGCACACGGTGTTTGTCCACCACAAAACCCACATCGAATGAGCAGGGTTTGAACCGACGATCCCAAGCGGCAGAAGTGAGCGCTCTAACCATTGATCCACGGTGGTCCCTTATGCAGTTAGTATATTTGCTTTGATTACTTTAGAAACTTTGATAACCTTGATTTTGAAAGGACCATTTTAGTTCGACTCATCTCGATTATATTTTCAAAATCCATAAACATGTATGTCCCAAGCCAGATTTGAACCCACAATCTTGTAGATGATGGACTGACTACACATGACTATCAAGGTTGATAATGTTCACTTAACTAAAATATATATGCAGTTGTTTGTATTTATCACTATCTCTTTTTAGATTAAGAGAAGGACTTTTTTATTCTAGCAATTTGGTAATTGATATTAGGAAGTGCAGGCATTGCTTCAAAAGATTTTTCAATCGGGTGAAATCTCAGTGAAAAGAAGTAGAGAAAAATTAACTTCAGATTTGAGATAATCGTCCACTTACCAAGTTGACCGCAGCTCAGGAAGCGATACGAGCAAATGCCTGCCTTGTCAGGGAAATGAGCCTTTTTTTGGACAGAGTGGTGATCTGCTTCGAGAAGTAGGTTCTTTACAATACTCAACGGCTCCGTCATAATTGATTGGCACCCCATGAAACGCTTCCGGAACTACTAAAGGAGAAGGGAGTCGACTTTAATGCTGCTATCGCCCATATAATCAGTTGTACGTACCTTTATGTTATCTTTTAACTACACTACCAAAACAACCACTCCATCAACAACAGATTTTGGTGGACTGTTCGGGATATCGTGCATCACGAATAGGTGCCACCTGGACAATCAATACAACGGTGTCCTTGCAGCATTCAGAATGTGTATATGAAACACTGCAAACCGTGGAGCCAGTACTTGTGAATCATAGAAGTGTCATTTTGTTACAGGCCAACGTGAAGCGACATGTTCCTAAGGTCCTCCGTGACACCATGATCGGACTTGGTCGAGAAACATTAATGTATCTCCTATATTCCCCTGACAGTGCACTTACGGATTACCATTTGTATTGTTAGTTAGACAACCATATGCAAGAACGATCGTTCCAAACACTTGACGACGTGATACAAGCAGTCGACACTTCTTTGGTTCACGATTCGCTGAGTTGTACCACCGTAGAGTTCATAGTTTACTCGATCGTTGGATATAAATCATTGCTGCTGGTACGGACTTTCTGATTTTCAATGTATGTTTTCAGGCTAATGCGTTTCTCTCTGTAAACTCCAACTCCAACAGAACATTATTGATTGCCGTACCGCAAAACGTTTGAAATCACAGCAATTCAAATCTCTCTGTAGCAATCAAGCAGTTTCCGTTCAAATTTACAATAGTACACTAAAACCTTTTAAGAGGTTTATTCTCGATTAAAGTTCTTAAGGGACGTAGAAAAAGAACACCAAAAATTTTCAAAACTAAGTGTATGGAAACAAATGTATATTGTGTATTTAAGTTTGAAATCGATAATTCCATTTCTGTGCTTCCTGGATCAAATTCTTTATTATAAATCTTACCCTGACATCTAGAAACTTCTACGAGGTTCATTCAAGTTATAACACCTATTTTGTTTAGGTCTGGTAACAGATATAAATGTGTTTTTTTTAAAAAACACACGAGCACTCGTTGGCAATGCGTGACAGAGATGGTAGCACCGTACGGCACACAGAACTCTAGCGGCAGCGGCGAGAGTGATGACTACTTTTGATACTTACGATGCTCGTAAAATGGCGACGTTTTCATTACAAGAACAGCGTGTAATCATTCGTTTTCTCCATTTTCGTGGTGTGACACAACTTGAAATTCATCGGCAGTTGAGTGAGACATGTGGTGTTGATGTCATGGATGTGTCTAATGTGCGTTCGTGGGTGTGACAGTGCAAATAAGGCAGAACGTCGTGTGACAACATACCAAGACAATCTCGGCCTCGCACAAGCCGGTTTGACGACATGATCAAACGAGTGGAGAAAATTGTGTTGGAGGATCGCCAAATGAGTGTGGAACTAATTGCCTCCAAAATTAGCATCAGGATTGAAAAACGGCATCCATGTCTCATCCATTGTCACAATCGATGGAAAGAAAGTCCCATTCATGGCTCCATCACGCGTCAACATTGCCTGACAACATGCCACACACGCAGCCTTATGTTCGTCCGTCAGCATTCGTGGCACCCATCTGGAGGTGCACAGATCCCACGGAAATGCTAACTTTGGAGGCGGTTGGTTCACACTCATTTGGCGATCCTCCAACACAATTTTCTCCACTTGTTTGATCATGTCGTCAGACCGGCTTGTGCGAGGCCGAGATTGTGTTGGTTTGTTGTCACACGACGTTCTGCCTTCTTTGCACTGTCGCACCCACGAACGCACATTAGACACATCCATGACATCATCAACACATGTCTCACTCAACTGCCGATGAAATTCAAGCGGTGTCACACCACGCAAATGGAGAAAACGAATGATTACACTCTGTTCTTGTAATGAAAACGTCACCATGTTACGAGTATCGTAAGTATCCAAAACAGTCATCACTCATTGCCAACGAGTGCTCGTGTTTTTAAAAAAAACATCACGTTTCTATCTGTTACCAGACCTGAAAAAAATAGGTGTTAAAACTTGAATGCACCTCGTAGAATGAATGCCTTAAATTCCACATATTCTCTGTTTAAGGAATGCTAGATAATATCTTTCCGTCATTACAATTGGAATTTTTGATGTGTCGATACCACTTGGACTTCCGGAATATTTCCCTTCTCTCCCAAGTTACTAGTGGAACTCGAATGACATTTTAAAAATAACAAACTAAAGACGTTGTTATCGAGAAGGAAATGCTACATTTGTTGTATATCCGAGTAATCCATGGAAATTTGATTTTGTGAGAACAATTTTTTGTCCGCCACTTTCCATTTAGAAATTGCCAAGGTGGATTATCAAATTTTGCTACTTTCCATATATATATTGTCCGTCGGACAATTTATTTGTGGTTCAATCATCGAGTTCTACGTAACGATACTGAATTGATTGGCTAGTCTTGAAATATAGATTTAACCTCGATCGTCCACTTCTGGTCTAATCTTATATGGACCAAATTTCAGTTCTAACTAGTTTTTACGCTTGTTATCGTTGTGCGTCCCGTTTTTAATTATGTCATATTAATTCTTGAGTTTTGCACATACCGGACTGTGCATATAATAATACAATGTAAATATTTACGTTTTTCTTGCAAGAATTTAGAGATAAATAAAAAAACGTGGCCGCATAGCGATAACAAACGTAAATACTGAGTTAGAACTAAAACAAAACAGTCCTTATTGGTATATACTCTAAGTGGACGATCAAGATTAACTGCCCCTCTGCTTCCAGGTTTCATACGTCCATTATTTTTTTATATCACCGATCAGTCCAGTATTATTTTTAGATACAGGTCTATGGGTTGAACTTTAAGGGCCAGTTGCACAACCATATTCGTATTCGTATTTTGTAATCTAGCGCGGACGTGGCTAATTATGCCCATTCATTGCGCGTTCGTTTTAAAAATTGCTGTTTTTAAAAAATAATATTTATAATATAATACAGTTTTACAGTCTATCAGTCTTAATAATTGATGTTTTAAGGTCAGTTATTTATAAGTTGCTACGTCGTCAGTTCACTCTTAAAACTCTAGTCATAGTCACTTTTAGATGTATTTCTCACTGCCAATTTTGAATTTCGCATTGAAGAACTATTGTATGATACACTGAAGCACTATGTAATATATCTGAAGAAATGTTCTTGAATTGAAGCCCCAAAACACTTTGAAATTATGCAAATTATACACTAAAAATTTCTGCGGCTTTCTTCTCTTAAGCCGCCATGTTCCTAATCCCTGCACAACCCTATAAAACTTAATCCACGACTTAGTTTACGAGTCAGATAATATAATTTTAGATGACGAATTCCCATTTTCTCCATGTTTATCGTGCCTCCTGGTGTCAGTACAGCCAAACTAGAAATCAAGTAATACTAGTAAGCCATGTGGAATATTTGTAAATATTTACGGACCCATAAGGTAAAATATCAAATGATCAGTTCACACTCCCTGCATTTCTCGGATTTTGAATGGAATACAGAAATAATCCTTGCACTCTAGCATTATTTCATTCCTAGTGTGACTGGACAGACACCAGGTGGCATGAAAGAGAAGGAAAGAATAGGAATTCGCTATCTATAATAATTGTTTCATCTATGACCCGTAGATTAAGTTAATTCGGGATTAAAATGGATTGGCAAGATGGTGGCGAACTAGAAAAAAAGCTGCTGAAATCTCCGGTGTATTGTTTACAATATTCCAAAGTTTATCGACCTTTCCTTCAAGAAAATTTACTCAGTAGTGTTATAAAGTGTTGCAGTGTTTTATATAATAGTTCTACATCATGAAAACTTAAAATTAACTGTGATAACCATCAAATGCGACAGTGACAAGAGAGATAAGAGTGACTGACAGCTATGGCGGACAGAAACCATAGCAACTAATAAATAACTGACCTTAAAACATCAATTATTAAGACTGTTAGACTGCAAAGCTGTATATTATAAATATTATTATAAAACAGGAATTAATAAAACGAAAGCGCAATGGATGGGCATAATTAGCCATTTCCGCGCTAGATTACAAAATACGAATACGGGATTGAAATGTTTTATGCAACCTGCCGCTACTTAAGAGCTTTCTAGAGGATCTAAAATAATTTTTACCATCCTCTAATTTCACTCTGCTCGTCTGTCCGTCAGGCTGGTTGTGACGTAGACTAAAGCTTCAACAAAAACACGTAGAGACAAAACTTATACCAGATTAGGTTCAGCGAACTCGATTTATATACCTGTTTTCAATCTGGTGTATCTAAAATTGGCAGGTCCTTCATTTGGTTAGTTTTCTCCATTTCTCCAGTTTTACTAAGCGCATTTCACTATGCTGTCGTAGAGGATGCCCTAAGATATTATTTTAAACGAATTTGCGCTACTTTATATATTTATTTTTGAAGCAATTTAAAAAGAAACAGTACGATAGAAAAGTTGGAAGGTATTTCAAATTTTTTTTCACTTCTCACGCTCAAAATGTAAAATGGCGCCATTAAAACATTTTATTGATAATGATGGGTGTTCTGTCCGAAGGTATGTTTTGACCCGAAGGTCCAGTGAACCGATGGTGATTTGCCATTGCCTTCCATCATATGAAGATGACGTTCTAAATCACTTGTGTTCCCACTGAGAGTCCAACCCAGAACCTCTTAATTACCACTCACACCCACAGGGGACACTTTTTGTTATTATATTCTTTATTAGTGTTCAGAAACCATATCTATTTTTCTCCATGTTCGCATTTTCTTAAGACTAATGTAAAGCAACGAACTCCAACAAAAGATGGCAGCACTACCTCCGTATATGTCTAATGTATTTTTATCGTTGCACGAAATTTTATTGGCTGCTCCTACAAATTCAAGCCTAGAGAGTTCAAACTTTCAGGGAAGAAAGTTCATAACCAATACAAGAGCTCGATCGATGCCGATTTTTTATTTTAGTTTTTTCTCATTATTGAAATCGCTTTATTTTTGTTTTGAATATCGAAACTTATAACAATGAAGCTATTTCAACAATGAAGAAAAAATAAAATAAAATATGGGCATTGGTTTCGCCGAAAATAAAAAAATCGAACCCTTGAATTGATTATGAACTTTCTTCCCTGAAAGTTAGAACCCTCTAGGCTTGAATTTATAGCAGCAGCATTGAAATTTCGTGCAACGGTAAAAAAACACACATTAGACATATACGGAGGTAGTGCTGCCATCTTTTGTTGGGAGTTCGTTGCTTTACATTAACCTTAAAGACTTCCAATTTTCTATCATCGCCCTATCCTAGAATTTACGCTTTCACTTCATTCAGCACAATGCTCCATACGAAAATATCCTTTAATCAATTGCATTATCAACTCTTGTATTTTTATCGGTCCACGGAGAATATTTATAATGGTATGTGGTCTAGCCGCTATATATAATTGTTCATAACTGGCCAAACTATACTTTTCAATGTACAATACAAAAAATAAGAAAGTAATCTTATTATATCTGTACTGGTTCTTTTTGATAAACCGTAACTTATCGTCGTATATTCAAATCACTCAGTACATCAACAGGTTAATATAACCATCACAGGAAATGAACCCATGCCTTTTTTTGGTCCCAAACGGACTTGCAACTGCGAAAACAATCCCTATGAAAAAGATAATCACTCCCGCAGGAAACACCGATTGAGTCCAATCACGGACATAAAATAGGTTTCAAATTGTACATGCCTGCTCAGGTTATTAAAATACATCATACAACTTTATACAAGTATGTAGTTTCAACTGCTGAGAAATGATTACATATATAAGAAGTCTTCTTGTCTGCTTTTTTTGGAATGCTCATTAACGTTAAAGCACATGTACAGTATGTTAACTTATATTATGTACTGTATAATTGCAATAGGAAACACATCGACGAGGTAGATGTGCAGGCGACATCTATTATGCACGACCGTGGCGATACTCTAGTCCTGCAAAAACACTTCCTCGTTGTTTTCATTTTTATCCGCATGATGGCGATGGATCACCCGGTTATATATCGTTCGTCTATATCTTTTAACTTTGACATTTAACTTACTGTACTTTACAAATACTTCAAGCAAAATACATGTTTTTCATCTTCTTTTCCAATTTCGAAGTGCAATTACAATTCCCATAGTTTTCTTTAAGTTATCTCAATTTCGTGATCTTCATAACTTCCTTATATTTGATTAAACATCTTGTTAACTGGCAACCATAATATCTACAAAATTTTCTTATTTTGTTTTCTTACCTCCTGTGTCTAAATATTAACTCGAAAGTGGATTACCAAGATGGCGGGGATGATTATTGAAACGAAGTTAATGGAAGTTTCATGACGTATAGAAAGAAACGTGGAATTGATATTTTTATTGTAGTCGAAGCTTAAAACTGATGAAATGTACAAAATAGCATGTAACGTCCTTCGTTCCATAGAAATTCAGTGTATTGCTTCCCCTGAATTACCCTATATCAAATCACCCTTTCGGTTATTCATAGAGACACTATGGACTCAAGACAATAATTTACATATTCATTTTTATTCGATAATAAGAACTTTTAAACAAGTACATTAAAAACTATAATACATTAAAATATATCGCTATAAACTTGGAAAATTAATAATTCCGCGTTTATTTAAAATATAAAGAAATTCAACATGTGTGTGTATGTAAACCTATATCATCTGGAAAGCAAGAGTTAAACTTTGAAATGTAGAATATATGTGTGTGTATGTAAGATAGAGATTAAAGATATGTCACGTGACGCTGTGACGTCACTGAATCAGAGGGATATATGTAGGGGCAGAACGATGTGAAATCACTGCTTTCTGGCCTGCGGGCCAGTTAACATCAAGCTCTCTGCTTGGTGTTCTTTCTTTGGGCAGATAGTCCACTAATAAATTCTTTTTATCTAAACTTCTTTGAATATTTTTTACTAGGCTTATGCTTATAATATTGCTTTATCGCATTGCGCTTTATTCATCTTTATTACCAATTCTCTTTTGAAACCTTGTTCTCCAACTGCAGAACGCCTTCAGGCAGGCGGGCTGTAGTACCTATTTACCTTGTCCTTTTGGTTGCATGCTTCAGACAGGCGGGCAATCATTGCTACTGGTGGTCAGTGGTATACAACATTTCTCTAGTTGCGGTACGCCTTCAGACAGGCGGACCAAAGCTATTAACACATCCTAAAGCAACTAAACGCCTTCAGACAGGTGAGATGGGGTACTTATCCATCCTTGGAGTACTGCACGCCTTCAGACAGGCGGGCGCATACTACTTTGCCAGGTTCTCAAGTGCCTTCAGACAGGCATAAGGGAGCCTTCAACCCATCCTAGCAACGGCTTGCACGCCTTCAGACAGGCCGGGCGGTCGTTTACCTTGCTCTTGTACGCCTTCAGACAGGTGGACAAGAGAACTTTTCCATCCTTGGTGTATTGCACGCCTTCAGACAGGCCGGGCGTATACTACTCATCCGCTCTTGTGTAGTTTCCTTTCCGTACGCCATCATGTACTAATTGAGATTTGCCTTTCAGCATAGTGTTAGCGTTCGGTGATCCCACACCCCAGAAGCCGTGGCGGAAGATTGGCAGCATATCTAAGAGGCGTCTATTAGATCTCTTCCGGGACATTACAAGCAATTACCATATTCTTTTCTGGATCCCCTTGCTAACTGTCACGTTTTTTGAAAGCGATTTTTAATAATTTTCATAATGTTTTAGAAAGAGCTCGAAATTCAAGTTTAAAATATTATTATTCAACACAGAACTTTTCCGTATCGGAAACAAAAATAATCATTCTCGTATTTCTCTTTATTGAAGCGATTTTGACTAAACTTGAAGTAACGTTAGAAGCTTAAATTCTCTAAAGCTTCATATTTCCTAGCATTGATAGAGAAAACGTACACTTTCACCAGACGAATGCAGCATCGTCTCTGTACTCAGGTCTTGGCCTCTTCCTTTCCCATTAAGCATCGTGGAGCATCACAGATACTTGTACAGCTTATGAAATGTATATTAAATAAAATAGCGCTATATAAGTATGTATGTCATATCTTGGAATACATTTTTACGAAAGTGTTTTTTCTCTTTGTATTTTTGCAGGTTTAGACCAGGTGACTACGACGGCATTGTGGCGGCGACTCACCAAAATGTCCTCTCGTTCCAAAGAGAAGGTCGCAGCTGCATTCCGGAAGCTCTTCCGGTCCTCGGACAAAATCGACCAAGATCCTGGGATCTATCCGACAGGATCAGGTAACGGAAGCGGCCAAGGATCAGGGATTGGTTCACCTAGCCAATCAGCGCGTCGTTTACTTCGACATGGCTACCGAGATGCCGTCAAAGTGAGTCCAGCCGACAATAATGGTCCTTTAAGCAACAGTCCAACGCCCATCAGCAAGAACAAGCATCCAGGATCGGGTTTGTTCAAATCCAAGAAAAGTAGCAGTAGCAGTCTGTTGGCGGAGGCGAGTGCCAAACACTCGAAGACCGTTCGAACCAGACGATTGATGAAAGAATTCCGAGAGATTCAGAAGCAGCAGATGGATTGTGACAATCCAGTGTTCACAGTGGAGTTGGTAAATGATAATCTATACGAATGGCATGTTAGGTTATATCGAATAGATTCTGACAGTGATTTGTATAAAGATATGAAAGAGTTGGAAGTGCCATACATCCTACTGAATCTGAACTTCCCGGACAATTTTCCCTTTGCGCCTCCTTTCATGAGAGTCATTTCACCGCGGATCGAGAAAGGCTTTGTGATGGAAGGTGGCGCTATCTGCATGGAATTGCTCACACCACGGGGATGGGCCAGTGCCTACACTGTGGAAGCGGTTATTATGCAGTTTGCAGCAAGCATTGTCAAAGGACAGGTAAGTGCAATTAGCAACTTAGGCTGTTCGACAATATCGAATCCTCACAAATCGAATGAGAGATTATTTTTTTTAAAGTGACAAATCGAATGAGTTTATTACATCCGCGACGAATCGAGTGAGATTTCTTACTTTAAACTGTAAAACCAGTTAATTCGGAAAATTGGTAACACAATGAAATATATCCATATTTTCTTTTTTAAGCTGGAGTGCCACGTCCCAGAAGTTATTACTGTAGAGCCGTGTTTCTTAAACTGTGGTCCGTGTCAAGGTCTTACGTGGTCCCCGAAATTGTCTATACTTTGGCGTGGACAAAACTACAGTAAATACTGTTACGAACGCGGATGCTTAGATATTCCTCTGCGAAAACATGGAAGAAAAGAAGGGGCCTTATATCCAGACTGTATCTTTCAGACTGTTTTTATGCGTACCCATTTGGAAGGAATGTACGTATTCAATGACGAGTTAGGAAGTAGTACGTTTAATATTGTATTCGTGACAAAAATTTATGGCAAGTCGTCTGTACAGTATACACATCACGTCATTATGTTAGGTGACGTAGTCTTTACGTATAGGAAACGCATAGATGCAATAGATAGAAAATGGATATCTTCAGGACAAAAACACTGGGATTCTTGATAAGAGAAGTTACAATATGTGTAAGAAGTCATTCTTTCTTCACTTTGTGACGTTACGTCATGCATACAGATGCACTCAGTACGTGGCAAAAACATTATATCACAGAAAGGACTCTATATTGAAATGTAACCATGTGCTTCCTCCTATCCTTTGTAAGGATATTACGTCATTACAATACGCACTGAACTCAATGTATGCAGGGTGGTCCAAAACTTTTGAACGGTCAACTTATCTTCAAAGCAAGTAGTGGGGAAAATGTATTTTCATAAAGGTCCAATAGTGGGAAGGTTTAACATTTTTCAGGTTGTTGACATTTAAAATCTTGGAATCGGCCCTTTGGATTCAAAATTAAATTTTAAATTTTACATACGAATAGTCCTATTCAGACATGAATTTGGGCTATAATGTTTAAGAGATACAGTGGAAAAAGTCGTTTTGTCACCCCTGTTACTGTTGGATAGTTAGGATGTCTGCAAGCAGACACAATTCTGACTTGTCAACATTAAGAGATTTCACAAATAGGCTTCCACTATTGTATTTTTCTCAAAATTCTAGTCCAAATTCACATCACATTTCCAATTAGGATATTTAGAATCCAAAAGAACAAATTCCGAGAGAACAAACAATGTCGAACATCGTGAAAAATATTTTACACACTCACCTTGACATTTACATCAGGAAAAGTGAAATTCTGGTTGCTGCTTTCAAGACAAGTCGACTGTTAATGAAGACTGGAGCACTCTGTATATATTAAATTCAGTATCTTTTGAAAGGGCCTACTACATTACAACATAGAGCTCTTTCTGTGAAACAATATCCTCCATGTACTGTATGCAACTATATCCAGGAAATAATGTTACAAAATTAGGGAAGATTGACTTACATATTGGGTAAAGAACACAATTCTGCACCATTTCCTATGATAATAGGCTGCGTCTATCTCCGCCGTGTCGAGAAAGGGAATGAATCGTATTTTTTTCAACACGTTTGGAATTAAGGGTACAACTACAAAGAGATCTTGGCGCCTTTATTCCTCCAATGACAAGAGTTTTGTATTTCTGTCTGAATGGTTATGTTAAAGTAACAAGAGAGTATTGTGTTTCTTCCCATTTTCAAGATTTTACGTTAGTTATGTTTTCTATGCTACGGATTTCTTTACTAGACTTTATATATGCCAAGTCTGTCGTATGTTTAAATTGTGCATTTCTCTTTACAAGCAATGACTGAAAATCTATTCTCTGTACAAATTGTTGCATAGTACAAATGTTCACCCTCTTTTCATTCTCGGAATGCATATGTGTCATTATCATGACAAAATGCCTTTAATGGCATGATTTTATCCCTTACGATATTTTAACATTATTTTGTTTTCTACGTATTGTAATGTTCAAAACACATTTTCTGGACTTTAACTCAATTTGCTAGCGAAATTTGCATTACTTTTGCCATAAAGCACGTACTGGATTGCAAGCCTGTACTATGTCCATTCTTTCAAGACATTTTTTTGTCTTCGATGACGTCATATGTATTAAGTCCAATTTGGAATGTTTGCTAAAGATATCCTCGTTGCCATATATATATATTTATACCGTACTATGGACTTTTCAAACAATTCCAAATGCAGAATATCATTTTCGCATTTCGGCTCCTGCAAATTTAACATTATTGTGTTGTAGACTCCAAAATTCCGGACTTTACGTCCTGAGGCTGGAAACAAATCAACTTTACAAGTCTGTAACGTTTTCTAGTCTAGGCAATTTTTTCTCAGTGAACGACAGGTAATACGACGGTTCAAATTGTTTCTTTTGTTCATTTTATTAAGAATGCGAGGTTTCAAGCTCTGTTCTAAAGACTGCAACAGCCACTGAGAATGTTGTGATAATGATTAGCAATCTTGATAATTTATGTCTTTTGATTGGAGTAAAAAGTATGAAATGGAACAGGCTTAATGTTGAGCCTGACTTAAACTATCTTGCATTGAATCTGAAGTAACTTTTAAAAAATAGTACATTTTCAAAATTTATTGTTATCTGTTCTACGATGAAATTAAATAATAATCAAGTTTTCAAATAATGATAATGCATTTTAGTGAGTTGTTAAATCATTATTCATACATTTTAGTAGTTGAATGAAAAAGATGCCAAGTTAGGCAGTCCGTGGTAAGTTGACGGTACCACGTAGTGGTCCACTGTGAAGAGAAGTTTGAGAACAACTGGTCTAGTTGTTTGATCTGACATCAGACCAGAACCGAGAATTATTCTCGGTGACCTGGCCGATTCTCTCTAGGGGGGAAATTAGACACGGTTCTGGATGCTATTAGCATGACCTAGCGGAGATTTCTCGAAGCTTCTGATCTCTGGAAGCCACTACTTTGTAAACTTCTGCCTCCTGGGGTAAAGCAAGGCCCTAAAAAAGTAAAAAAAAATAAATAAATAATGAAACAGTTGAAATATACTGTTCTAAAAAGATAACTATACAGAATATATGTGTGCTGGCACCATGAGCGCTTGCTAAATTTATTTTCAGATGGGGTGAACGATCCATACAAAGTTTAGGAATACTGAAATATTGAGCATTGGGAAAAAAATAATGAACAAAACAAAATTAAAAATTAATGTGTTTGCTGGGACTGAAGAAGGAAGAAAGGCTTGAAACATACTTACAGTTTGGAAAGCTATTTCACCTAAAAGAAATGTATAATGTTTTTCATCAGCACCAACTAATCTGTAATTTAACACTATTAAAATATGTAGTACTTGTGAATTTGAGAATTATGGAAACCGTAGAACAAGATTATTTTCAATATTTGTGGCGTCAACAAGTGAAAGTTAAAAATATTTGGATGGTGATTTAGATCGGAAAATAATTGAACAGAAAGAAGGAAAAAAAAAGAATGTGTGCAAATTCAAAAATTAACGTGGCATTTTTGAAAGAATAAATATCATTGTTTTTTTTTTACCATTAATTATTTCTTCCGTGATGTATAATATTCTTCGGCTTACCCGCATCTATGATCTGCCATTCAGGTATGCTAAAGACGAAAACACGCTGTAATTTTAATATATGTTCGATTCGATTTTTAAAAATAATTTCTAGATATTTTAAAGGATGCCGAAGTAAAAAAAAAAATCGAATTTCGAAATCCATTATAGTTGCAACCTAAAGCGTCTTATTTTCAATATGGTAAAAAAAATATTGTTTTCGCGCGCCTGATCGTACTGCAACCAACCAGCTTCTGTTGTTTGGAGTGTTGCCTATATTTCAGAAGATCCAAACAGCCCAAAAGCGATTTAAATCTAACTAAGCGTTTCTCAACATTTTTCATCCCCCTGTTACCACGCTTTCTAGCCGGCGACCCACAATTATTTTATTTTGTGTATATTTGCTTTTCATTTCAAAACATGACAGTTTATTTACTGTATTTTATAATAAATATCCTAATTATATTATCCAAAAACTATTCAACAAACTACATTATTTTTAGTAACGATAAAAACAGCAAACAAAATAAAATACTTTCTTTGAAATTAATTAGTTTTAACCTACAAAATCCTGGTTAAATTTATATTTCCACCTTTCCTCGCGACCCTCTTGCGCACAGGTGGGTCGCGCCCCTCAGGTTGAGAAACCCTGATCTAATTTTCTGATATTCGTTAAATTCCATATCTAACTTCCTAATAGCGCTGTCAATATCACAAAATTATTTTATTTTGAATATTCAAAACTTAAAATTAAAACAAAAAGAATATCTGAGAAGTTCAGAAATAAAAAAAAAGTTTGTGGTAATCGTTTATATATAACCCGAAATATGTGTGATACAAAAATTCTTATATTTTGTACAGATCAACCTTGGGCCTTAATGTGTCCAAGAAACTCCTTATTCCTACGGTAAAAGGTAAAATGAATTTTATGGGCGGTAACAGCACTATGGCTTACGCCCGTCCCGCTTATTCCTACGGAATATGTGTTTAGCAGTTACGTTTCGTTACCATTCCAACAAGCAGTACATTGAACACCATATTAGTAAGTTTCTTCTTTTTACATTTTAATTTCTCTAACGTGAACAACTCAATCACTCATTTTTTTTATATCAGCCGATTGTAAATTGAACAGAAACTATTATTTGATGTATCGAAACCCAAAAATAACGTTATTCGTGTGCATATATGCCATAAAAACCAGAAATTAAAATACTTTCAAAAGACCAGTTTTGTTATAGTTTTCGTATCAGCATAAAATTTTCACATCATTGAACTTTGTATGCAAGTTTTTGATTGCATATGAAGAGCATAGTGATTCTGCTAGATCCACCTGTGGGGGTGTCACCCCCGGGTGAGGAAGACGTTGGCAGAATTCTGCCACAAACAAAAAAGGGAGAAAGAAACTAGCTTCAGTTCAACGACTTCTATGGACTTAATCATTTTCCAGCAGTGACACTACAACCTTTACGTATCGTAATTTTCTATTATCTGCACTTCTGTGAAAATGGACATATCCCACTTGACTATTCACTATTTTCATTATCTTCACTACCGATAAAGATAAAAATGTGCAATTTAACGAAAAAAACTTCTTTTATGATATTTTACTCAGAACGTTGTTATTGGATCCGCCGAAAGTTTTACATTATAAATAGGAACAGTAAAATTTCGCGACACGCAAATTTGCGAAAATCTTAAACATTCAAGAAGTCATATGAAGTAAATAGATAGTTATTTACATTTTGTGAAAATGTGCTTTTTATCCCATGATATACTCGCAAAACTTGGACATTTTGCTTCTATCCACGAATTATGAGCACTACTCAAGAAATTATATCATATTTACTCATTCATTCACGAAAAATAATATCTAAACAATAGAAAAAAATATATAAATCGTCTTCAAAATAATCTGCCATTGCACTCGTGTAGCGCGGACAATGTTAGTATGTAGTTCTCTGAATTCTCCATAGATGGCAGCAAATCTACGAACATGGTTTTCCATCTAGCGGGGAAAATACGAACTACATGATAACAAGGACTTTCATAATGAGTGGTATTCTTGGTGACAAGCTTTGCAAAGACAACGAAATGATATGGGGTGACATCTGGAGAGGAAGATGCAGAAGAAGTATGTGAAAAATCGTGAATAAATAAATATATAATCGTGCTTATCAGAATTAGTACATGCTTGTTATTTCAAAATAAATACATTTTTCATCTAGGTTTTTAGTAGCATGTATTATGTATGGTTTATTTCTAATTAGTTATACATTCGTCATTTTTCTCGTGATATATTGAACACAGCTGAATGTAAAAAATTAGTTTATTAGTAAATATTGGGAAGAAAATGCGTACAAGAAACATTTGGAAAGTAATTTTGAAAAACAATTAGAGTGTGTATGTCCTAACACTTTCAATTCTCCTTTTAAAATTATGTGATAAACTGTCCAACGCTTTCTATACAACTTTCAGTGCGAGAATTTGAGAAAAGAGACATAAACGTAAAGATAAAATATGTTACGTTTAAAAGTATTCCCTTTAATTTGTGTGTTTCTGTGGGTGTTCATGTGTGGGTTTATGTGTGGGTGTGCGTGTGGGTGAGAGAGAGAGCGTCCCTTAATCGTTCACGTTAATTCCTAATCTTTCCAGGATTAAACGACCGTACAACGCTGGATCTAGTCTAATGCCTTCATTATTGCTCTTTATAGGCAATTCAGGAACCACTTTTAGCTCCGCCAGAATTAATTTACTTGATAATCTTTGATAAGAGATTTGTATTACCATTCACAGTTCCTTTTTATCGTTAATGGATAAGTTTTTTATGGTTTGACGTCTTTTTACAGAAACAAGAGTCTTATTTTATTTGAAAAATATAAGTCGAGCTTTATTGTCAGAATATGATTGGATTTAAAGTATGTAGGGATTCTGCCAGCTCCTCCCCCAATGAGGGGTATCCTTCTCCCAAATCTCCATCACACACACCCTCATTTTTTAAAATGTTACGGTTAAAAAGCGATATGAACCCTACTTAAACCTGTCATATTTTGGCGTTACAGTCCCCAAACTGAAAATCCTGGCACAAACCCTGGAAGTATATATAATTCAACATTTCTTTTAATGCAAAATACTGTACATGCACGATTTTGTAGTTTGAAATAAAATGACCGGATAAATAAATGTTTGTTATGACGAATACGAAATCGAAGTATCTGGCTGTTTTTTAATGTTTCTTATTTTATGAATCTTTTGAATCTTATGGCAAGAAGAAGGATAAGAATTACAAGCCGGTTGCTACCCTAAAGAATCGTGAAGTGACGTCAGTACAGGGACTGAACTACCACAGGGAATGAGTAAAATATTTTTTATGTAAAAAGTGATGTACGGTGTTTGCATACCTAACCTCACATATCTCTGTGAATTGTGTAAGATCTTAAAAATATAAAAAAAAGAAGTAAAGAGCAATTAGTTCAAAGAAATAATAACGTTCTTTTTGAAAAGATAAAAAGGCGCGGGAACCGAAATCCAACCAACGATCCCACTCTACTGACTAGACCTAAGCCGGTGGCTGCATGCAAGACAACTCTTTAGAACGGTTCTTTATCCTTCACAACGCAGTTGAGCAAAATGCTAAGAGATGGCGCTGGGTTTATGGTAAAGCTACTTCCGTGATTCTTTACAGTGGCGAGTCGCTTTCTGAGAATTCACGACGGTAGGTTACTTACAAAATTATTCTTACCAAGACTGAACTGGAAGAAAGTACATGACTTAAACAATTCAATCGTTGGGACCACATACAAAATTTGGTCCATTTAAATCTCAGAATATAGTTATGACTAAGGGCGTCGCCAGTATGTTTCCCAAGGGGGCAATACAGCGTGTTTATGAACTACACCAACAAACTTCTGGAGGTGATTTCTTTCATCAAAACAAGACGAAAGTTCCTGTGACAAATTTTCGAAATGTGCATAGTTTCGGAGCTACAGCCTGCCGAAAGCGTGGGGAAAATGAATTTTAGAGTTTCATATTTCTTACATTGCGAACAGTAGAGTTGATGCAGCATGGTACCGTCAAAGGTTTTAAACCTTCTCTAATTGAAAATGCATATTCCAAAATTGTGTGATGGATGCGCAAGGGATACCTCAACAGAAGTAGAAGATTTCCTTAATTTTTCTTAAGTAGAGGTGTGTTAGGGTTGCTATTCGTCCCGGAAAATCCGGGTCCGTACTGAAATTTTAATCTACGTCCCGGTGTCCCGAAAATAATTCTTGGGACGCATAAATGTCCCGGTTTGAAGAGAAGAAGATAAATATTATCGTTTTCTTTCTATGCGTAAGATTATATTTTCATTATTTTATGAGTACGGTAGATAAAATAAAAGATTTTTAAAAACCTTGAATACATAAAACATGTATTTAATTCAAGTTCGTGATTCTTATTAAACGAAACATCTGTTTCATTGGGGCAGTAACAAAATGTTTTGTTGCTTAATGGTTATTATTGTCGGTATTAATCTTTGTTTCCATATGCCTCCTGCTTCACAGTCATTTGAACTACTGACTGATTTTTTTTTGTAATTTTCCTCTGACGTAACAATGTCAAGAAAAAAAGTATTTAATAAAACCTAAAACGCAACGATGGGAAATGTTTAAAAAAATTCGATAAAATAAAAACGTATGAGGTGTGAAAATTAAATTTTTGTATTATTCATTGAATATTTCTTTAATTTTTCTTTCCTTTTATAACGTGTTTCTGTTACTTCTTCGACCAGGAAATATTTTTTTCTAATTTTAAAATAGTAACCACCACTGCGATTACTTACGTACAATTTTGTACATGTCCAAAATTGTCGTAGCTTTTAACGCCGTTAAGTTAAACTGTTTAAGCTTTTTTTCTATTTTGCACATTTCAAAGATTTTCGTAAATTGGTAGTGTCCCGGGTTTCCATTTTCGAAATATATTAACCCTAAGGCAAGTCGAAATGAATATGAATTAAACAACTTTCCGAGTGAGCAAAGATGACATATGTCATCATCGACATACAACGAGGCAATGATATTCAGTGTCTTTGATAACAAATAAAGAAAACGCTCGATGAAATAACTTTACCATCAACTCTACTGTGTTTGGTTTAAGAAAACTATGAAGTTCTAAAGTTCATTTTCCCGCGCTTTCGGCAGACTGTAGCTCCAAAACTATCCACATTTTGAAAATTTGTCAGACGAGCTTTCGTCTTGTTTTGATGGGAGGAATCACCTCCAGAAGTTTGTCGGTGTACTTCATAAACACTTTGTACAGTATGGGTACAAATACGGCCCCCTTGGGAAATATCCTGTCGACGCCCTTAGTCATAACTATATTCTTGGATTTTAATGGCTCCGTTTTCGGATTTGGTCCCAACGACTGAATTTTTGTTAGTCACATACCTCTGTTCAAAGTTCAGTCTTGCTAAGAATAGATATTTTAAGTCGTCGTGAATTCTCAAAAAAGCGATTCGCCACTATAAGGGATCACGGAAGTAGCTTTACCTTACCCCAGCGCCATCTGTTAGCGTTCTACCCAAGTGAATTCCAATATTAACACTTTTCATATTAAATAATATATTTACAATATAAAAGATTATAGCGGAGAAAAATTTAAAAACATCGAAATGCTAAGCTACAAATAATGAATGCAAGATTACTAAAAAAGATAGTCATACTTAAATTTATAGTTTTACTTTTAAATGCATAAACTGCACACCCCATCTATTGTCCTTTAAACACTTGACGTTTAAGAATAACAAATATTACAGACGAGAAATATATTCGAACAAAACGTAATATGATCATATAAATCTTGACAGTTAAGCTACAAATGATAAAATTTTCCAAATAAATATAATGAGCAGAGCAAACCTTACTATAATATGACCGTCCAAAAAATAATTTTAGAAAACGTAAGTGACCATGTCAAGTTTCAAACACCTGAAATCTATCAATATTTAAAATCTCGTAAGTTAGGCCTAATTGAATGATCTTTTCATTTGACCTTTACTTGTCAAAACCATCCACTACCTGTTGCTATGTTTCTATAGATAACAAATTCAGTGAGTTCAGGAACCGCATATATCATTAAAAAAATTGAAGGGGCTTATCTGCTTTAGTCGGACCAGAGCGAATATAATGATCGCACATTAAAATCCTGAATTTTAGTTTAAAAGATGTCTCTCGAAAGGATCACTGGACTCATTTTACTGACACGGACGAGTATTTGGTTGAGGATGATATGTTTTAATCTTTTTGATATTGTAGTTCATATTTATGAAAGCTCTCATAAAAATATTTGAATGTTCCAACTTAAGGGTTTAATTTATTATTTATCCTGGTTTTGCGTTAATACATTACAAGACTATGAATAATAATAACATCTGTTTCTGGTTATTTTTTTACTTTCAAAACTTCAAGTATATCTAACTACTTTCCAACTTGTTAAGAATTAAACTACACCAATTTATTATGATTTCATTTTTATCACCAAAGATTAAACTACTTTGAATTTCATTCCCAAATTTAACAAATGAACCTAGAATTAATAGAACACAAATGATTACGGACACGATTTTAGTATGTGTAAGTTTGTATCAAATATTCAGCAATTTTACGCGTAAAATCAATCGGAGCAGGAAGGAATAATTCCAGCGCAGTTCGCTAAATAGATTACCGTTTTAAAAACAATAGACATCCAAACGGCTAAAATCAATTTATATCTACTGTTAAATTTCACGAGTGCTTTTACCAGAACGTTGTCGAGTGACACATCGTAGAAACTTTCATTTCCTTCCAAGAAACGTATTTCACGTTCTAATCTATGATATACTTCTTTGAAAGGCAGATTTCAATAACTCAACAAAAGTAGTACTTGATGTTAGGGTGGCTTTTCATACAGGCGCTCGCCAGGTATTTTGCTTGCGATTTGGCTGAATAGCTAATTGACACACGTGTTTAAGTATGTGCTCTGCGTGTAAGATGAGTTCCTATTAGCTACTCATAGAAATATCCAGCAAAGCACGCGGAAGCACGTGCAAGGAAAGCCGTCCTTAGTCTCAGCATCGTCAATCAACGCGTCCCTGCCATGAATATCTGAGACCATTTCGGCAACTCGAAATTGTAAATTGTCTTCTAGTGTAGGTGATTATTCAATTTATCAGTTCTGTTTTGTAGTTCTTCTGCACTTGAAACAAAGAATGGTTGTATCATCAGGGAATCAAAAGTAATTAAGACCTTTAACTTTTATCGTTATCGATAGAACGAAGTAAAGGAAATTAGGCAGAAAGCTTGAAACGTCTCAGATCATTGTGAAACATTTTATAATATACACGTACAAAGTGCTTTTTTAAAGGCGAAAAACTTGCTCAGAAAAATCTAGTACTTAAGCAACACTGATGGATGAAAAACAACAGCCGAGAAATGATCAAAGCAGTTGGCGAAGAACGGCAACCCAGCGGTGAAACAGCCATTACTAAGATCAAAGTGCTAGGAAGCTCTGAGGATATACAGCAGGGGAGAGAAACATGATAGCAGCTTATATAAGACAAGTGAAAATGCCACGCTTGACAAGTGGACGAATAAAATGGATGGTCATAATTAATTATGAAAAAGGGAACAAATAAATTCTTAGCAACATTTCGAGCTTTGGTATGGAGTTCTAAGTGAAGAAAATAGTCGAAATCCGAGTGGATATGTCAAATTTCACAGAAGTGTTGTTAGTATACAAATACCAAACGAAAAGGCCGAAGTCGCCGAATGAAATTCTGGAGTTAGTTTCTTTCTAACTATTACCGTTTCCGAAATATCGTGCGTTATAGACTAAGTAGATCGGGTAAACGTTGATAATATCGTGACATTGGCTAATTTCGGGATATATTAGTTTCTTCAATGGCATTACCAAGAGTTATCAAATTATTCTTTTGCCACCAGATGGCTCCAGAAGTATTGCTTGCATTCTGCGTGATAATTGTTTAACTGACCACTTCTTGATAATGTCGTAGCTATCGGAAAAGGAAATATATTACGAAGTTAGCAATGTCACGATATTACCAATTATTACTCTAACTAACTCTATGGTTTATGGAACTCGCAAGTTCATCGCCGCAGTAACAAACTCTCGCCATTGGATTCTATCCTGGGCAAGATCCAGCTAGTTTTCATTTTGAACATCTACCTTTCATAGATCCAATTCTAATATTGTCATCCCAACGACGTCTCGGTCTCCACAACGGTCTCTTTTCCACTTTATAGTGCAAAAATGCTATTGGAGAGGGTTGTACCCTTACCAGATTGAAAATGGTAATCCTTTTTTTAAAGGAGGACACGAAAATGAAATAAAGGCAAGGAAAGCAGTGACATTAGAGGTTTTCACGAAAAATATTTTTATTGGCCAACGAAGAAAGACATAAGGTAAAAAAGAATAATTTGTATGTTCGCATTAGCGCAGACATAGCTAACCGTGCTCTGTGTTTTTTCTGGTCGCCTTTAATACAATGGATAATATTTGAGGCCTTCTCTCTCTCGAAGATCAATCAATCACATTGTATTATTAACTAGCATACCATCAAACGTAATAGATACTTATATATTTCTTAATACAAACATTTTTATTTCTTTGATGTATGAATCCTTTCGTACTTTCTGTTCGCTACAATTTATTTTATATTTACTTTGGCGATTGATCTATTAAATGCCAGCTATCATGGGGTCCGATGTTGTGATTAAAACCAGATATATCTATCATATTACCAAACAATTGCACATACGTAGGATTTTCAAGTTTGTATCTGAATTTAATATTTTTTTTTAAATACTTTCCTGCAACCAGAAATGAACTTTATCTCCTGTTTCAAGATACTTTCCTGCCGGAAGAAAGTTTATCTTCTGTGTTTAAATATTTTTCTACAGAAAGAAAAATGCCTTTTATTTTTTTTAAATATTATTTTGCAAAAACAAAGACAGTTTATTTATATATATTTCAACTAGGATATACCCCTAGTGTGCTTTTTAATAAGTTATATTTTCTGCTTTATAATATTTTAAGTAGCAATAATAGGATAGCTGTTTATTTAAATAATTAAAAGTATTTTTTTTCGTTACATGAAAAGAACCAATTGCAACAAATTCCTTGTTTTGCCACTAGAGGGCAGGCTGTTAGAAAACAACAGAGTCACCTACAGTTGATTTTGAGAACTTGTTGAAAATTTGTAGAACCAAATAACCACTGGCGTTACAGACCGAAAGGTTCTGAGCCTGTCCCAACGCCATCTTTCCGCGGTTGTTGGAACTGCGTCCACCTGAGTGACGGCCGTGGGTTCAGCACGCGCGTCACCTTGATCACGAATAGGCGTAGCAGGGGCTTTCTAGATCAAGTAGTCATCACGTCTTTATTCACGCGACTCTCCAGTTTGCCTCACGACGCTGGGTGGACGCCGAAAAGTGGGGTGCTTCATCCGGAAATTGAACCCGGAACCACGTGGACATGAGTCCAGCACTCTAACCACTAGACTGTGTATTCCCCTAATAAATGAAAACATCGGTTATAAATTCCTCTAAAAAGAAAGAGAAAATGACTGTTGTATTCAGGAGGGCAAGTAAGAAAGCAAGTTTCTCTGTTTATATCGAGTGCAATAAGAACATGTTTCGGGAGGTCGTGGGTTCGATCCCAGCGGCCGACCATCCTGATTGAGGTTTTTCCAGCGTTTTTCCTCAGTCACACCAGGCAAATGCCGGGATGACACCTTCAATATGGACCCTGACCGACATTTACCCGAATCCTTTCCCCTACCCTATCCCGGCCTGGCCCTTACGTGCCGGCCTAAAGGCCGTAAATACAATTCAATTGCTATAACGTTTACTTTTTTCAAATAGCACTACGTTGATTTACTGAATAATGTGGTACATTCTTGCGATAATAAACGTCATAGGTGAAACACAAAACGCAGTGTTGCAAGTTGTGAACATTATATCAGGTTAAATGAAGGGCATAGGGGGGAAACAATGGTAACCCTCATTAAAAAAGAAATGAGTTGAGTACAGAAATACAATACAATTACACTCATGTGAGCTGAAATGTGGAAAGAGTTTAAGTTAAAAACCAACAAATGACCGCATATTAGCCCTTTTTTATTGGAAGCCCTATATACCAGCAAGATAGAATGAATTTTCCTAACGTGATATGTCAATTCATGCTCAATGTTAATTACTATTGTCACCCCACTTCCCCTATGTCCTTCAAAAGTGGAAAATCGACATATTGGAACATTTACCTCTTATATATTTTGCTCATCTTCCAACGCTGTATTTCGTGCTTTACATAAGGTGTTTGACATCATACGAGATATCAACCATCCTACAAATCTACGTATGCCAGCTTTAAGGTAGATAAATATTACACCGGTTGGCAACACTGACAACAGAGGACATGACATTATCTCCCTCCTACCTAATATGAACCATGTGCTTCAAGCTTTTGAATGGGCTGCTCTTGAAGAAATGCGCTTGAGATCTGGATATCTAGTAATCCAAAGGTGTTTGATTGTATCATGTCAAACACCATATGACTTTGGTAACAACTTCATTCCTTTCAAGTGTTGAACTTTTTGACGAATACGAATTAGTGTATTGTCCTATTTGAAGCAGAGTTTGTCGGGCCGAGTTAGGTACAAAACAGCATGAAGCCACTACATAGAATTGACCGTCCACGGTTCGATAATCAGGCAACAGTTCCCGACACATTGACCCATCCATATTCCATTATGTACAGAGTATAACCTTTTTATCAAACCATCCTCTCTGGATCACGATCTATGTCGTCTGATCTGGTTAAAACAAGCAGTTACTGGTGTTAGAGTATCGCAGAAATATTCGCTTTTCATTCTCGGTGACAACTGAAATCACATTGGATTATCCAACATAGTCGAAGCATAGTGATTTGCTTTCAAGGTCGTGGTATCCATTTGAGATCATGTAAACCTAAACTCCACGTGGGGCCACGGTGGCTCAGTTGGTAGAGCGCTCACCTCTGGTGCTAGGACCGATCCCTGCTCATGCCATATGGGCTTTGTGGTGGACAAACACCGTGTGCGTGGGTTTTCTCGGGGTACTCCCGTTTCCTTCCACTTTCTTTATTCCACCAATTCATCCCATCATCATCCATACGGCCTGAGCCATAGTTGCCTAAAGGCCTTAACATACATTCAAAACCTAAACTCTATTTCATAAAGGCAGTAGTAAACTTATGTTGTACTATGAAGTTGAAATTCTATTGACAATACTATTTGCCATGCGGTTGAGTTGAAAAAGGCTTGTTTATTGGTGACCGACCGATTAGTGACTTGATGGCGACCTCTCTCTTACGTTGATGTCGTCAGATCAGAAACATTGGCCCAGTTTGGATTTGGCTACCGTGCGCAAGTACGCGTTTTCCTGCCTTCAACATCACAAACTTCCCTGTTTGGAGGAGCAACACTAAACATGTTCTTAATGCCTTAATCAAACCTTTATCTCACCTTTGTTCAGCAACGTTTTCTATTTCATGGAGAACAGTCTACCAGTTCAGACTAAATAACCGTCAGGTGTTCAATCCGACGAAAGTACTATTTACTGTCCCGACCGAAACTTAACCTAAAAAATAAAAATCGAAGTATGAATCACCCTGGCTTTAGGCTAAAATGCATTTTAGAGTTCATAAACTATTGTTTTTTTTAAGATACTATAGTTCATTTTACTGGAATATGTCGCTTAAAATAATAGATGTTTTGATTGAAGTAAAACTGAAATAAGAAAATCCAGAATACATAACTAAACATAGAGATGTCACTCTATAAAAAATCAGGATGTAGAAACGAAGCTGGATTCAGATGTACATAATCTTGTTAAAGGACAGTCGAATAATTGAGCAGGTCAAGATAGCGTAACATTTTTTCCAGTATTTATCCAAAGAATGGTTAATAGAAAAAATATTTGAAAGGGTACAAAAATTTGCATAGGAAGTTGCTAGTGGAATATTCTTTTATAATGTCCATATGTCATTCCGATATACAGTATGTTTCTCTTTTTCAAAATGTTTCTAAATTTACTTTAATCTGTTTGGGAGATATTTAAATTGTGTACCATTACACTACTTGTGTGTCTCTGACGTAAGTGTCGGAATAATTTAATAGATCAATGAACTGAATGAAGTCCTCTCTTTTCAAACCGCTCAAGTTAAAAGTTTTCCAAACGATACGTCGTGAATTGTGGAAATAATAGCAGTAGTTGTGACAGCGTTGCCAGATGTACGAGAATTCTCGAATAAGCACGACAATGAAGTGTATGTACGAAGTAGGGGAAAGCAAGCGTTCGTGTACACAGGAATATAAAATTTCGATTTTAATTTTCAAAAAGAAAATGCTGGTTATAGAGGATAGAAGAGAATGAGCCAGGGTTTCTATTGGAGACATTGTAAACATATTGTCGAAATAACAAGTTTTGATTTGCAAGAGCTAGATTGATATAATTATTGCACTGGACGTATTTACCTGTAATGCTGAGTCAAAACTGTGTGTTTGTGGGATGTCCATAACTCTTTTTGATGTGCATTTTTTTTAAAAGCCACTTTCGAGTTTTAATCCGAGGCAAAGTACCGCGCCGCAGATAAACAGGTGATTCCATTCACCAAGACAGCGATCTCTCCTAATTTAGGGGACTTGCATGTATGTATGTTGTATGTATCACCCCACCCACCCTTGGGAAGATTACCTAATTCGCACACTGCCTATCTGTATATTTGTGACTAGCGACAGGAACAGCATATTGTGAAAACACGAGTTAATCGTGTGTGCAATAAAAAAAAAACGTACCTGACTTACCTAACCTCCACATGCGTTTATTCACTAATTTTATTAAATTTTCTAATGCGTTTATATATATAAAAAAAGAAAAGTTATTATCATTAAGAAAAATATAAAAATAAACAACCCTAGGGTTCGATGCCGGGTTCCTTGAATTAGTTTTCCGACACGCTAGGAATACACTAAATTGACAACTGAAAGCCTATGCTTGCAAGTAATATTTACTTTTAAGTAGTAATGCGCATGCGCGAGAATGGCTCAGTCTCATGTGATCATCCTGTCGCTAGAGTAGTCGCAAGTGTCTGTATATACCATAGAGTTAGGAATATAAATAGAGAGAGAGCTTCAGGCTGTTTTAATTGCGAGGGGAGTGAAGTCAAGAGACGGAAGGGATGAGGCCCATCCACCACACTGACTGGCCCCATATTTAGAGATCCCCTTTTCCGAGTATTGCCTTCTCATTCTTATGCAAAGAGAAAGTTAGGGCTGATTTTCATTCCAGTTTGCGTTGTTTTCTTTCTTGCGGTTAGAGTGACTAGGCAATTGAAACGTGTTTTAGTACGTGTTCTACGTGTAATTCATGTTTCAATTACTCACCTAAATCGCAAGCAACATAATAAACGTAATAACGCTTGTATAAAAATCAGCCCTTGCTAATAAGAAGTATCCATATCAAATGAAACCTCCAAAATAGCTATCGTTGTTCGAAAAGACAGCTGTGTCGCAGATAACTAACAATTGTAAATTGCTTAAAAACATCCCAGATATGTTGTGCTGTACATTGTAGAGATGGACAAAAATAATTGAAGCGTTATTTAATAGCATTTATTTTTGCTAAATTGTTATTATTTAATAGTAGTTATTTTTGCTAAATTGTTATAACTGTTACCGGTTTTGAAAATTAACAGTTATCTATAACAGTTTAGATATCACAGCCGTAATTGTTTGTTACCGGTTTTGAAAACTAACAGTTATTTATCACAGTCTAGATATCACAGCCGTAAATGTTTGTTAACTAAACTACCAAGCTAATATTCTTGTTTCTACCACTCATAAAACAGGTACCGGCTAATTCTGCAGGTATCTCATTTTATTTTTATTCCTTTTTCGACAAGAGAACACGGTAGCCAATCCGAAGAGTGTGGAGATTAGTCGATATTCTCGATTTCTTGGGGGGGGGGGGGGGGTAGCGTGTCGAGAGATCGGGCGTTCGAATCCAGCGGCTGGCCATTCTGACTT
>JAGDQP010000483.1:11774-92131 GCA_022664845.1 Lepisma saccharinum | reverse complement strand
AAACGCCGAGGTCAAGTCCATGAAGACCGCTGCAGCTTTTTTGCCTTTATTCAATGCTCTCTGGACGTCCGTGGTGATTCTGATGAGCTGATCTATTGTGGAATTTTTGTGCGAAATCCTGCTTGGCCTGTTTTTTGCAGTCTATAATTATTCAAGAAACGAAAGATTAAATTCCGGGATTTTAACCGTCCCGGTAAATAAATTAATTCATCCGGGACAAGACGTAGAATTCCTGGTCAATCCCACTCTGTTTAAAGATACCACTAACTCTACATCGGCCGGGAAACACCGTCTAAACATTGCATTTGTGTGATGGAATAGCAAAATAAAACTGTATACGCAGCATCTAGTGACCACAACTGAACTTATTGCGTTCATTATAATTTCTTCTTATGCTGATGTCATGCTTACGCGTTAGCGCTTGTACTACTACTAATAATATTACTTGTTCTAAGAATAATAAGAAAATTAATCTAATTTAACAGCAAATGGTTACGCGTCTAAAACGAAATGGACTGCCGTAAGTACGTGAGACTTATCGACCAATTTTTAACCATTAATTTGAAACCAAGGAAAGAAATGAGCGACGTTTTACTTTTGAAAGACACCTTGAAATCGCTTGGATGAGACATCCTTCCGCACCCGCCGTACTCCCCAGACCTGGCGCCATCTGACTATCACCTCTTTGCATCAATGGGGCACACGCTCGCAGAGCAGCACTTCAGCAATTTCGAAGACGTTGGAAAATGGTTCGACGAATGGTTTGCCGCAAAAGAAAAGCAGTTTTTCTGGCATGGTATGCATAAATTACCTGAAAGATGGGCGAAATGTGTAGAAGCCGATGGCCAATATTTTGAATAAAACAAAATTAATTTCCCTTGAAAATTACGTGTTTTCTTTACCACAAAACCCGGCAAAAACGTATGCATACACCTGGTATATATTTACCCTCGACAAGTAATGAAACATTAAACAAAATGTACTTTGTCATGTGCAAACACAGTTGTTTGGTCTTAGCACTTTGTTGTTCCGTAAATTGTTAATAGACTATTTTGAGATCTGCTTCAGCGAGCATTGGAAAATGGATATTCAAAATTACTAAATAATGAACATATTTTACAACGACCCTTCTTAAATTTCGATTCAAGAAAAAGTCCGGTACAGAGAAACGAAAACGAAAACGAAAAAAAAAATAGTAGTGATCATTTTCAGATTCAGATCAGGACACACAACATGCCAATGTCATTAACACAAAATGCACTTAAAGCTATCGCCACATTGTGATTATGATATTATAATACAAGCTATGGATTATGTATTTGACCTTCTTTCTGTATGTCGTGAGTAGGGAAGAGATAAAACTGCTTCCTGCAAAGCTTTTTAAATCATGCTCGGATATAATTCTCCGTGACAGCAAATGGTTTATTGTTAAAACTAGTTCTAAACATAATACTCAGTTTTCTGAAAATACTATCTATAATGTGGTTTCTCAATTAAATAAAGATGCAAAAGATATATTTTTTGTAGAAACTTCTATTTCTTCCTCCCCTTAGAAAAGTCTTAATTTATATATATATTGCGAAGTGATGAACAGATAAATGAATATAAATGGGCAGTAACAGCACTATGGTTGGCTGATTCATGTGTAGTGTTTATGGACTATGTTATTCTGATCTAAACATAGTACATAAAGGTAAAGATCGTCAAGAAAACTTGTATTTAGCACCTTCGATAGGTTTCGAAATTTTCAGATAACAAAATCCCATAGGAATAATAAAACGTAACACCATAAATTACACATAAACTTAAACCTTTAGTTTCCTCACATTATTCTTAGTCCATACATAGAGATGACAGTCATTATGCAATATTCAAATAGTCTTAGAGGGGAAAATAGAATGATATTCAGAGAAACACAGCCATTTTCATCACAAATTATGGCAACATGTTCTGCAAAGAATAGGTGCGGAAAATAACTCACATTAACTTCTATTCAGTCCTCTGCGAGGTGCTGCACGTAAATGGTCACGCAATTTAAACATAAACTATTTAAAAGAAGGGGGAGAAAAAAAAAGTAGGTGGTTAAAACTACGGGAATAACAAACATGGATTGAAAAACATGAATAGCTCAGCTGGCGCCAAGATAAGGTGGTTAAATTTGCAAATTATGGCATAGCAGAAAGTAGGTGTTAAGCTGCGTAAAGAGGAAAAGGTGTCTTTAATATATTATTGCTACCTTTTCGATAATAAAGTGTTCTGCGATTGTCATTTTTTAACAGCGAAATTTTTAATTATCATTAACGATTTACTAAAAGCGGAAGATCTTTCGTGTAACGTCTGGTATTGTCCTATCATTCAAGTCTTCTGTTTTGCTAAAAGTCCTTTTCATGTTAGCTTTGTATCTTTCTGGTAATAATTCTCATTATGTCGTAATCACTTATTTCTTTCCTTCTCTTCCTTCTTCCTATGAACCTTCAACTTCAGTAATTAATACACTGTTCCTGAATAAACAATGCAATATTCACTTTTCTTGTGTTTTGTTTAATTGCTGTTTAGGTTCCACCGTTTTGTTTTATTTTCGGTATTGATTCTGTCTTTCCGTATCTTGCTGCAACTATACATTTTCTTCTTCTTCATATTAAGTTCCATTCCAGTTCATTCTACTCATTTTCTGTCCATTACGTATTTTTCCATTTCATTCCTTTCCTTTTCATACCTTCACATATTATTCTCATTCTTCTTGTTTCCATTCTATTCCTTTCGTGTTCTTAACATTCCATCCGATGTTTTCCTTTTCCTTTTTTTCCTATTCCTTCTATTCCATTTGATTTTTTCTTTCCTTTTCCTCTCTAATATTCGCTTTTCCATTAGTTTCCTTTTCTTTCCATACATTGCGATTTCATTTCTTATCTTACTTTCTTTCGTATTTCTACTTTTCCATTTCCTTTGCTTTTTTAATGTTTCTAGGTTCCTTTCAGTTTTCTTTCCTTTTTCCTTCCTTTCATTTGCTTTTCTTTCCTTTCGTTTTATTTCCTTTCGATGTCTTCCCCTCTTATTTTTCTCTTCGTTTCTATTCGATTCATTTCCATTTTGCTTCTCTTTTTCACCTGATTCCTTTGCAATGTTTGCCTTTTATTACATCCTTCTATTTCCTGTCTAAACCCTAGTAGCACACAAACGTTGAAAATACGTGGATTAAACGTTAGTACCGAAACGTTATGTTAACGTTGTAAATGTACCGAAATGTTCGCCTGTTCAACGGTTTATTCGACGTTCAATAATGGTTGAGAAGAAATGATAAAGAAACGGGTTTAGTTGGCCAAAACAGAGCATGAATGTTATCTATTGGTAAACATACATTTAGTTTCATTTTATCCGTTGCTTTTATCATGATAAACGGTGTTAATTTTCCCACAGTAAATAATCCGAGCGGCTGCTGTGGGGTTCGAACACAGGAACATTCTGCACTTCCCGTTGGTAGCTCGACGCGTTGACCTCTTATTTAAGAATCCATATGGAGAGATCACTACTCTTTTACTATATTGTTGAAATATAGTTTAAAATTCAACCTGTTTTCAACATGCAAATGAAAACATGAAAAATAAAGTTATTTTCATTGTATTTGCTTTTAATTATAATGCTTAAACAATAAAATTATAAATACAAGTGTGAAACAAAATCTAGGACATAGTATGAATGTTAGTTGAAAGTAGGTTACATTAACGTCGTATCAATAAAATTCTAACTTCCTTGAAATATGGTTTAAAATTCAATCTGTTTTCAACGTCCACATGAGAACGCCTAAATTAGTTTGTGTCATTCAATTAGTTTTTATTTTTTGACATAACATTAGTAAGAAATGCATTAAACAAAATCTATTATACCATAGTTTAAAATAACATATGTAATACACGTTGTATTAACGTCATATCAACGCAATGACGTCTTTGTTGAAATATGATTTAAAGATAACCGTATTATTTTAACCGTTAACGGTTAATCAACGAAATGAACCTAAAATCAACGTTGAAAACACGTGTGTGTGCTACTGCAGAATCTTAACTCATCCAGTCTTTCCAGAATTTCATGATTGTTTTAAAAAAAATCCATCCGTGTTAATAAACCGATTAATTAGCCATTTTGTATGTCATATTGTGTTGAATAAGAAGATACGAAGAAAAAAAATAGCTGTGCAAGAGTCGAAAAGCACGACGCAATTACTGGCGAGAGTAGTAAGTAAAAAAAAGAACGATTGGATATAATAAAAAATAGGAAATGAGATTAGTTAAGATATTGTTTACGGGAAAGCTACCATTTCAGAGTACGAATGAAGGACCAAGAGGAAGATGATAAAATAGGAAACGATAATTTTTCGTAGTTTACATTTATAGGCCAGATAGGCAACTTTCATTAAATCCCCTTACATAGCTATGAAAAAATGACGTTTTTCGGAGAGCAGTCTTTCGAGAGAAGAGACATTATGTACGTACCATTAACCATAATGCATGATATTTCAGGAATATCCCATTGAGATCTCCAAATATGATTAGGAGATCTCAGAACGTATTGTCATCTAATAAGGAGATTCCTTACATACAATTCTGAGGATTATCTAGATTAGCATTTGCTGTATATCACTGGAATATTTTAAGGATATCAAGATAGAACACACATTCGTAGAGTCCTCAGAATATGCGTTCATCTTACATGAAGACATTCTTGATATATTCTGTGAATATACTAGAAATATCTGAGAATAACTTAGATCCACCGGATAAACCCAAATAGTATGTAAGCTTATGACAAGCTTGATTCAAGTTTGAAAATGACTTTACTAAAGTGATTTGATTCAAGCTTGACGTAGGCAGTTGTGTTGAGATATTTGGCTGCTAGAGTCAAGGCAAGCAAGCATGTTTCACACTTCTAACAAGCTTGATATGGCAAGCTTGCAGTAAGTTTGTCACGTGCAAACATGTAAGTATGATTCAAGCTTGATTTAGGCTTGATGAAAGCTTTTACGCTTCATATAGCAAGCTTACAACAAGCTTGAGCTTATTCTGCTATCGTGGAGACATTCACCTGGTAGGACCGGGAGAAACTGAAGAACTTCAGTTAGTATGCTGAAAGCAAGACCTAAACCTGCTTGCCTCCCCAGTGGTTATCCAAAATCTTCAACCTTAACTACCAGACCACAAGGGATGGATAGTATAAAATATGTTAAAAGTAGTAAGGAAGCAAAATAGCAGGCAAAACATAAAAAATAAAGGAAGATCGGGATAAATGGGGAAAATCTAAATTAGTTTAAAGGGACTTACTATCCACAGAACAATCGCAATTAAGATCTGTACGATTACAAAAACTCTGCTATATTTATAATATTAACCTAATTTACCATTCATCTCACACGATGCCTTTTTCATCTTCCCTTCCTATTTTTCTCTTGTTGCCTTCCTCCATCCCTCTGTATCCTTTCTCTCTCTCGCTATGTGTGTGGTTCCCTTATGAAGCCCATGAACTTTGCATAAGTTCTTTTGAAAAGAAAGTTTTTAAAAGACAAGTCAAATAATTACCCCACGAAGCAAGACTTTAGCACACTGAATATTTATGAAGTTCTGTGTGACTTGGGGAGGGGGTTGGCAAAGTGATGTCGGATAGAAAGAGAGCATGGAAAGTGCTTTCTCTTTTTTATTTCTTCTTCTTCTTTTTCTTTAGAGTCGTTATCAATGTTTTTACAGAAGAGCCTTATTTCAACTTTTCCAAATTGACTTCACTTTCTTTAATAAATTGGACAAAAGCCTGTTAGAAAGGAAGAACAAAAAAGTTTTGTTAAAATGACCTTTGAAAGGATGAACAATGATGTAATTATGACGTAGATAAAATGTTACGAACAATAAAAAGGCATTTCTGATGAAGAGAAAGGTTTCAACTATCAATTTATTTGATTTCCCTAACGTAAGGACATATTTTCAAATCTTAATGTATTGATGAAGTTGGGTTGAGTTTATATTGTTACCAGGGTGATGGTGGAGCTTTGAACACTAGTTACCTTAAACCATCCCAACTGAGGATTTTCAAGGACTTTCTCCCTTGTAGAGTTTCCCCTCAGTCTATCAGTTCATAGCCAGGACGGGATTTTGAATGAAACCACAAAATTCTAATTAATTTTTCAGACTATGTACTTGCCAAGGGACGTCATCGTACAGACTTGAGACAGGCTTATTTCATAGCTGCCTGTACAACCCATACGTTTCTAGTTTTTAAATAAAACGTATTTGCTTTGCTCAGCTATTATAATGTTTTCCATACAAAAATAATGAAATGGCGCCTGTGACTACCTGCAACCAACAATACATCAAAGCTTTGCACTTTAACATATCAATTAGGAAGTATTGAGAACGGACATTATTATTATTTACAAGACGTGAAAATAAGTTTCATTTCATAATTCACTTTGAATTAGTAAGAATTGTTGACGTCATAGAACGTACCAATATTTTTTATATTCTGACAATCAATAATGTGAAATTTTGACTTCTAAGTTCTTCCCTGTACCTTAACATCATTCTGAAAACGGCAGGTACTTTAAAACGCCTTAAACTCTTTCAATTCACCCGAATCTTGCATTTTACTTTATCGTATGATTGATCTACCTTAATACTGTCAAAAAGTTGGATTCGTCTTCTTCCTCTTTTCCCCCTCAACCATACCTCCTATTACATTCTTTAGGATAAATCACTGCACACTCGATGTCCTAACCAATTTACTTTTTATTTTCTTTATTGCATTCAGTATTGCTCCTTTCTCATGTTCTTTTCTGTACTTCTTTCATTACCTATCATAAGTCCAACTGATCTTTTATATTCTTCTTCATATCCATGTTTCGAAGGCATTCAATTATCTTTCATCTCTCTTTCGTAAAGTTTATGTTTCGGTTTAATATAACACGATAATCCTTATACAAAACATTTACTTAATATTTGCTAAGATGAATGAGTAAATACAATACCATTTTTTTTAAAAACAGAAACAGGCATGCACTTATGCAGCTTACACAAAACGTTATATGTTCTTTATAGAGAAGCAATATATTAAAGTTTAAAAATTAGTAGATGTTCTTCACCACACACTTTGTATTGCAATGTAAATACGTCTGAACAAAGGAGAATATACATGTTTATTTATGTTAAAGATGTCAAAGGTAATTTAAATATATTCTTGCCCTTGGGAAAAGAGAAGGGAAAGAAAGGTAGTAGTCAGAGCCATATTCTAGGTATCATCCTGCCATTCATCTAGTGGAACTGACTCAAGCCTGCGTCACTGTTCAGTACTGATTTCAAGTATGCGATCGTAAAACAATTCATTAAAAGTTCTGAGAACTGAAATGTTTATAATTTTGTAATGTGTCTTTCATTAAAAATCACCGCAAAAAATACAAAAAAAAAATTAAGAAATCGATCAAGTATTACAGAACCCACGTAATTTCTCTACCTCAAACTGAAGACTATTAATTAACATTCTTTAATAGGTTGAACTGGCACCATTTGATTAAAAATCAGTCAACTTTGAGAGATGGTGCCCGTCGGCAATCACCAGAGGACAGGAATGATAAATGGTGGCGGCACTATCATCCCAGGTACAATCCCAGCCTTCACATAATAGAACTAAAGAAGAACCTGGAAAATTGCAGTTATGGACAGAGGTGTAACTATATTTTATGCCCACCCCCCGAAAAAGAATACCCAAGGCCGGAGGTCGATTCGGCCCATTGAAAGTCTAGGGTGAAGGGTCACCCCCTGCATTGCGGAGTTTTGCACCTTAGTAGTTACGCCCCTGGTTATGGGGTTAGAACTCAAGCGCTTCTCCATTCAACGAAATTCGCGACGTTGCCAAGTATTCAAAGAACACTGCGTCAATACGGTGGGGGAAAAATGCAACTAAAAGACCGCAGAAATGTCTAAAACTCATCGTAAAAAAATTCTACAAGCAATTTTACCTAAATATGTTTACTAGTAAACCTTTTTGTTAGTTTGTTTGTTCTATAACTTCAAGATCGTGTTTTGTTTCAGCAGAATGTTATTTAGCATTGACATAAACTCCCTTTTTTATAGAATACAAGTAAATGGGCTTTAAGGTATTTTCTTGCAGATTTCTTTAAGGATTTATCGTCGCACCCGGAAGCAGTTTTGTTTTCTTTCTCCTTTCCACGCTGTGCCAATATGATGTTTGTCAGTTGCAGGGAGTGCGTTGATCCCATGTTGTTGTGGAAATGGAAAGAAAGCACAATCGATTCCGAAATTTCAGCTCGCAAGCGAATATCTGTAAATAACACGAGTTAGTTGTCGCGAGGGAAATTTATCCATTCGAACCTTCCGGTGTTGTCAAATAATTCTGATGAATGAAGATAAGTGGTATTGACGTAGAAGCAAACGCATGTACAAACGAAATAGAGAAACCGCTAAAATCTAGAAGACTCTGAAGAAACATTTCAACATTTTTTATATATCTATCTTTTGCTCATCTCAAGTTACGATTTCAACACAATTTTCCTGTAATTAAATCTATTTTCTGCAAGATTAGATTTCTTTACGTAATTACACACTAAATTCGAAAGAGCGAAATCTTATCACCTTCTTAGAGCGGAAACAGGGAACCACCCTTTTACAACGGAATTTTCAATTGGAAAGAATAATTGTCAACGAAACGCTCTCACTTTGGATAGAAAATGTGATCTCTCTAGGTGGAATTCCGAAACTTTTGGATGTAAATTATTCTTCAAACTTGAAAACAGCAATTTCTCATCTTTTAATAATGATTTACAATGCATCATGGCTACTAGTCAAGTTCATTCTCCGCCATTTGTTACCGTGAAGGTTATCGAAAGACGAAGCCATGCTGTGAAATTTATCGCGTTTACTTAAAAATGACAACAGAAAAAAAGACTGAAAACTTTTCTCAGTGACAAAAGCATACCCCAGACGATGTCAGGAATAAGGTATGAAAAAGAATCGAACGTTGTTCTCAAGTACCTGACGAGACGAAAGAAACTATTTCGAAGTGCGTACTCTTGCAGTGGGTCAGCTGGCTGAGGGGATAAGGCGTTGAAAGTTGGTCCGAAGGTAGCGGGTTCAAATCGCACCGAGGTTAAGTGTTGTGTTCTTTCTCATTCATAAGTACGTTAGTTTTCTTTCTTACTACTTATGAGTAAATGCTCCCTTTTGCATCTTTTTTCATTTACAACATTTTATTGCGTCGTTTTCAGTTTCAAAAGGCGAAAAACTTATCTGAATAGCTTGAAATTCATCTCTAAATTTTTTATTCCTACGTCACTTTTGCTTCAGTTTCGTTCTAGAATGAAACATTGCAGAGTTGTAGCGTCACCTCGCACACCGCAGCACGACTCGCCAGGGAAGGATTCAGTAGCGATTTGTGGGGATATGCAAGATAGACAGTGTCTACCCAAAATTTTGTAATATAAAAAATACTTTTGTCTTCATTGGTAATGAATTTCGATGTGATTTGGACCTTTATTACCAAAATATTAGTCATTTGTTCCTTCAAGTAACACAATCTATGATATAAAAATATAAAAACTAATAAAAAAAATGTCATAACTATATTATTCTAAAGGCTTCCAGTTGCTCAAAATTGCCGATTCTTATAGAAACTACAGTATTTTAATCATAGAATGTTTATGGCTGTAGACACTTCCTTGAGTACTGGGTTATCCGAGACGATATAATAAAATGACAAACAAGAAGTGGATTCTCTAAAAGAGAAAATGATTGGGAATGGAAGACTTCGTTTCCAAAAGTTATGTTTTAGAGGTTTAAAGGGGACTCTTACTGATTCACTCTTGTGTAGTCATTTTGGACAATTTTGATTACCCAAATCAACATTTGTTATTCATGGTTTGTCAGCATCTACCAAAGACAAATTAAAAAGAATCAACGCATGTTTTCAAATTCTTGATAAATAAAAAAAAATGTCACTATTGACAAGTATTTCAATTAAAAAGTATCTGCGGTGGCCTTTACGACTAGCAGAGACAGTGATTCAAAATAAAGTGATGGCAGTGTTGCCAAATGAAGACGGAAGTTTGCAACTTATTCAAACGTTACATTTATGCCTTTTACAGCTGTTTAAGGCTACAGGTCGTAATGTCTATCATATTGCTATGTTCTTGGAGGAGTGAGAAGAAAGAAGCCAGAGTTTCTATTGAAGTTCCCATTCAGGCATTTTCCTGGTGACGTGAGCGGGCCTTGAACCCGCACCCCTTCCCAGAGTTTTTCAAAATCCTTGACCATAACTATTCGATCATAGGGACTGAGAGTTTGGAAGAACTTAACTGAGATAAGCAACTTACATCCTTCCTCCAAAAATTTTAGCTGATTTTATTATTTTTTAATATTATATTTTCAGGAGAAAAATGTAGGCACAAAAAACAATAAAGGAAAATTTTACTTTTGATTTCTCTAAACGCCCTTCTTAACATTCTATAATATGTCTGTCTACTTATTTGCTTATGTCATGCTTCGCCACTGGACGTATTTATGAGGTCTGGACACCCCGAAATTATTTTTTTGAAAAATCTTAATTCCGAAGTATTTCTGAAAGAAACTGTATCAAAGTGAACGACCTTTGGATGTAAATTGTACACTGTAAAAAATGATCCACAATGTTTACAATTCTTGTGCACATCCTTTCTAAAATTAGCTCATTTTTTAGCTCAGGAAGTTAAAGATATGAACCATTGAGCTATACATATTGATACTGGAGTGCTCGATTGTCATCTGAAGCCAGACACGATATAAGACAGTTAAACTTGTTTGTCCATTTTCGGTTATTGCTAAATGGACCCAAACTTCCAGCTCTAACTCAGTTTCCTACGTGAGGACAATTTTAAATTTATGTTTTAATTTTTGAGTTATGCATATATTGGTCTACGCACTCGACAATTGTTTTGCGTACTCGAAAATTAAGCCATAGATAAGATAGCGGGCCACCCAACGACAACAAGCGTAAAAACAGAAATAGAACTCTAAATATGACCCATTTGGATTAAGACTAAAGTTCACAAATACGCTTACCTGTTTTTTTTTTCTGGCTTCAGATACTAACTAGATTTGCATTGTAATCGACCACTCCAGTATGCTATAGTACAATTCACTGGTCAGAGCATTAACTAAATCCATTTTTAATCATATATAAATAAAATAAAAATTAAGATGTAGTACTCGTAAAGTAATGACAAGTTTTGTTTTTCTCTGCCACCTGGTGGTTGTTATGTGAAACTTCGGTAAAACAAGATATGGAGCTGGAAGGGGAAAAGGCCATATGATTATATTATCTAAATATGATTACAATAAACATTATATTTGAATTCAAAATGTACATATTCTTCTTTCGTGGAAATTCTGAGCAAATGTTTGTGAAGTGTCTCCAATTCCTGTCCCATGATCCCCTAGTATCAAACAAAAGAGAGGGAAACGAACGAAAAAAGCCTAGTGCTGCCATCGACGGCTGTATAGAAGAGATTTGTATTCAGCATTTCCTCCGTCCTGATTGATATTATCAAGAAACCAAATTAATGTTTATGTAACGCTTCAAATTGGAGCAGGTGTTTTAGAGAAAAAATATCGAGGAAGTAGGGTCTATGATTGAATTTCCAACAACAACACTGTTACGTAATTAAGGCCTTTGTTGTTCTAGTTAATTAGAACATTCCGTTTGTCAGATATATTTTGGTCGTCCAATATCTCTCATTACGCCATTGATTTACACATTTTGAAGTAACGGTATCAATTCGGAACACAGCGTGTTTCAGAGGGTAATTTACATAAGGGATTTTGCCAGACTCCCAAAAATGGGGAGTTATCGTACCAAATTCTCGAGCATACACACACACACACACCTCGAACTTTAAAAATCGACAAAAACCCTTCAAAACTCTACTTACCTCTCCCAGTTTTGGCTTTATACCCCCCAAACTGAAATTCTGGTAGAATCCCTGATTTCCATGATAAAGGGTGCTCCAAAATCACTTCGTATTTATGTGAAATCCGGTAAGGGTAAGTAGTAGTAGAATTGTTAATGTAACAAACATATAATATTGAGCCCACACCAACGAAGTGACATGTGAAGGTAAAAAGTTTATTGAATTCTCTTCAATGTTTCGCATCAGTGTTTGTTCAAACATCAAATTTGGCCATGTTAGAGAACAAGTTTGTAAATATTTCTCGTAAGTTTCTGCAGTGGCTTATGAAATATCTCGCTAATTTCTCCATATTTTATTCTTTTATATGCAATGTTGCAAAAATAGTTCCTTCTTAAATATCCGTAATGAATTGCACGAAATTTAATGACATCTTTAAATGTATGAAATTCGATTTTTAATGAAATGTATTAAATGTTTGCAATTTGAACTAGAGTTTCTCACTTTTCTTTGCGATTTATATTGTTCAGCTTAACTGTTAAGAAAACACGTAAATTGTAACGTTTATTATCAGACACACTTCTATAGCAAATAATACCCACTTTCTTGCCATGCACACAGATGAAAATAACAGGGAAAAACCGTAGAAAGTTCTATTGTTTGGATCTTTTTATTGTTGTGCCATCTAGTGGCTATAAAAACGTAATTCCAGATAAAAATTGTTATTAAATGGGAACAAATGACACTTCAGAAGGTATTAATGACTGAAAAGTAAGTATCCAGAGAAGTAAATCTATCCACTGGAAAACGAAATGAAAAATACGACGTATCTGGGTTTGTCTCGTGTGATCTTTAAATGATACATATAAGAGCCTAATCATCGGTAAGTTCGAACAAAGAATTTAGGTCTCGCATTTTAGAGGAAAAGTCCAATTCAGGATGCCCAGCCCAGCCCTGGAAGTAGATATCCATAAAAACCTTCTACCACGATAGTCAAATTTTCAGAAAAGAAATAAGATGTTCGTTTATGGCATTTTACATCATAGATATATTTTTTTAATCAGGTTCTTTTGGTAGTACTGTATTTAAATACAAAAAAAAATCTTCACATATCACCAATGTTGATACAGCAATGAGCTGAAAGAGTTTAATTGACAGTCCAATAAACTATTTTAACAAGCTGCAAGAACAAAAAGCGCCGAGATCTTTCAACTGGGAAACACATATTCGGATGGTCTTAGGCCACGATTACTATTTTGATGGCTGGACTTTTGATACACTCCAGCCTGTTCTATTAGCGATTAATCCAACTTAGCTAAACAGCTTTGTTGATATTACGTACATAAAGTACAGCTTTTGTCCATTTTTTTTCTCAATTTGAGATAGGAAATTCGTTTCCTTCTTGAAATGTATTTAAAATGTATTAGAAACGTCATGTTTCAAATAAATATAAAACTTGTTATGAGAAAAATGTATTAGTTGCTAGAACTAGCTTATTTTTTAATTGTTTTCTTGACAAATTTCGTGTTGTTTTATTAACGTATCGCCACCTCTTTACACCAAGAGCGAAACGAAAGAAATTTATATTTAAAGCATTACGTCGCATCCCCCTAATTATCTTATTTCTTTTGTTTATGACTCATTTGAAAGGTAATAGACTAACTAATGATAATATTTAAGATACTGTCTTCTCTGAACCGATTTTGTGAGATGCATTCTGGGAAGACATACGAAACTGTAGAAAAATAGTTTAATCCTAACATTTCAACGACAACTGGCAACCCTGACAATGATCAAGCCTCCTGCGAATGATTGTCTGCTTCAACGCTGATCAGATTAAGAAAAAAAGAAGAGAAACTGAACAAGTGCAAAATTATTCACTAAATGAAAGATTCAAGAATAATAAAGAGCCCCCGCAATCAACGCATGCTTCAAGGCAACTCCATAACGATATGGAGGGAAATGTTATAATAAAAAGCAAGATTATTAACATCTGAATGGAGTGAGAGAAATAAAAAATCTGATGCGAGCATATTTACCATTCGGCATAAAAGGGTTAAAAGAGCGGGAAAACGTCTCGTATCGCGAAAGAAGTGACAATCTCATGCTACTAATTGGTGATCCCAAATCACTGAAGACACTTTTTTTTAAAATTACAAAATCTAGTTCTAGCAAAGTAATTACATTTCTCATGCTTTAGTAGCCCCAGTAACACGATTAAACATTCGATCTGGAATGTTTATAGAACGTAATACGTATCTTTGGGAAGATAATTTGTTTAACCAGGAATTTAAATTAAGTTTATTATTCAGAGTTTGCAACACTGCGTAATGTGTATTATGTTTATCATCATTAGTAGACACCAAACATCTAATGAACTGTCGTAGTGCCATTTGAAAAAAATGAACGTTATACTGTATCAGGTTGGCAACACTGTAAAAACACGTTGACATCACATTAATGTCCACCCTATAGATACAATTCGTTTACCAATAATTCGCATATGTTTATGATCTCTCGGAAGATATTCATATATTTTTACGTACCATTATAAAATCTCGATTTTCTTCTCGAAGTTGGACCCCCTGTGTGTATCGTGAACGAAGCTATTTTCAGCAGAAAGCTTACATGAATTTGTCTTGCGCTGTTTTGACTTTTGGTGTGAAGAATTTGTCTGCCAAATCTTGCCGACATGTTACTGCTCATGCTCAGACAACTTTAGTATAATTGTGATGTTAAATGAACTTATGGGTGAATGCACCATTTATTTGAGTAGAGAACACGCTAGGCTGCTATGACATCAGACGTGAGGTGACGCACGACATTAACAGTTCATACTGTTCAGCAGTGTGCGAATTAAACTTTTTAGCCAGGGCGGGGGGATAAACATAACGCACGAATTTCAACAGGCAACTTATATATAACTGAGCTCCTAGTGCACAGAAATCTTTGGAACAGAATGTTAATACCAGTGGCGTCATCTCTCAGAGTTCACAAGATCACGTGAACTGCCAACTATTTTAGAAGTTGAGTTATTATTATTATTTCAGATTATTTACTTATCGTCGAGGGGAAAAAAGAAACATATTTTAAGTTGCTATTCATGCAGCGATAAACATAAAACTCCTTTGTGCGGTTGTAGATACTATTCAATCCCTTTCGCGTGCACACATCTGTTGTGAACGCGTTTCCCCATATACGCTCAAGTGGCGTTAAGCCTAACTTCTAACATTGTGTATATGGGACTTCGGCGTTCACAAGGACTGCGTGAACGGAGATAGCTGAAGCACAGCAGTGATCACTGTTGCTAACTCTCCTTCTTTTTCCACCCGTTCTGATGCTTAAAATGTGATCAAATGTGATCTGGGAAAAGCAAGGAAATGGTTAATCGATATTCGCAACAAATGTTTAATCGACAAACACATTAATCGCTTAAATTTAACACTTTATTGTATTTCTACTACATAAAGCCGTTTAAGTTCCAGTAGCAGTTATTTTGTTTTAAATGAAGAGTTAATGAACAGTTTCATCAGGTTTGCAATATTGTTTAACCAGTAATTCACCCTTGGTTTCGTGAGTGTGTCGTGTGAGAGACTAAAGGGATTTTGGAACTGAATTGTTTGTTTGATGATAAAAGATTTCTTAATAAAAAATAGATAATATTGTACGAATATAAAATGTATTTTTGAATGCATTTCAATGCATAATAAGCTCGCAGGTTTTTGTGTCTGATAGTAGTTGACACATGCGTTACAAGTACATACTTATTTAAAACACGTTCGCGACCAAATTCAATAAGGTCTAGAGCCAGGGGAGGGGTCGGGGGGTCTGGACCCCTAAAAACGCGTACTTTGATGGTAAATTGGTATATATTTATGCATATGCGTTTCATTTAAATACCAAGCCTGGCTAAAGAAACTGTTGGTCCCCCTTCAAAACAAAATTCTTGATACGCACTTGGCTGCCGCACATGAATCTCCGTACAGGGAAGAAAACAGAAATGTTGTTGCCAAAGAAATGTGTCAGTGACACTTCTTTAGTTAAACTGATTGGATTGCTTTCAATCACAATGTACTGTGAAAAGTTTAGACGTTCCCAATGAAAAAAAAAGTGAACAAAACTTGAAGAAAATGCTATTTCGAAACTTTTTTGAAAATAGTCCACACGATTCATTACAAGAGTTACCAAAGCTCCTAAATTCATGGAAAGAGTTCCGATGACTACTTCAAAAGCAAAAAGGTGTTTCTCCATAAAGTGTTCCTAAGAAATACGATAACACAAGATCGTCTCAGCCCCTTCCATTGCAAAAATCTTGGTAAGGATGCAGGACTTGACCAAGGAGTTACAGATAAATTTTCTGCCCAGAAGAACAGAAGAATGGACTTCATATAAAAAAATCAAAATGTACGAAGGATACACAGAATCCAAATTTCTTATTATTTCCCCCCCTTTTGCGTATTGAATGTGAAGTGCGACAGTTTGTCCATCAATTTTCAATTTTCTTGGAAACTGCACTGAGAAACATTCATCGTGCACTGTCGAACTTTGGAACCTGTATTTCACACTTATTGGTCGAGAGATCCAGAATAGAATCATGGACAGTCCAACAACATATCATTTTGTTAATGTTGTTTTTTTTCGCTTAACCCAATCCATAATGTGATTCGGTTATGGAAATCTATAGTTCTATTCTCTATTTAGCACAGTGAGATATAAAGAGTACGGGAAAAGAAGGGACCAAAATGAATTTGCACTCCTAACAGGTACTAAACAATCACACCTACCGCTAGAAAATTCCATCTAAAAGTTATATCTTTGGTAAACTTTACTTTTTATATGGATCACTCTAGTAACTTTGGACTTTGACCCGTCACGATTCACCTTTAGCTGTTAAAATCCACATCCATGCCCCTGCCGGGACTCGAATCCGGGACCTTCGAGCCAATGGCCTACCTCGCAGACCGCTCGGCCAGCTAAAAGTTATATCTGTTTTTAGAATATCAAATACATGAGAGTAATTTTGTGATATGACTTTCAAATGCGTACTAAACAGAATAATCTTTCTTACACATCCTTCCTTCTTTCCCTGTATTCTTCAAATCCTTTCAAGCTATTGAATGATATTTCTTGTTTTTAGTTCTTTCCACGTTGCTTTTTGGTTGTGAACTACCAAATTTCAAAGCCACGAGACGCCACTGGTTAATATCAAAGTCATGCACGGAATCACATGGTGATGCTTCTGAAATCAGGGACGTCTGGGGGAATACCTCTACGAGGGCAAGTTCAAAATTTTAAATGGCAACAAGGGTTGATTTTGCTCCCTTTGAAACAAGCGCTAAATTTTGAACAACTTTCAGATGAAACATTATTTTTTTAAATCGTCAGTTACAAGAGCTACTTGATAAGTTAGCTGTTGACCTACTACCGTTACGAGATATTAAACAATGTTTCATTCTATTTAAAGTTTTGAAGTTTCCCCCGTAGAGATTTTCCCGAGACGCCACTGGTTTCAAAAGCATCACCACTGCACTTTAGTATTGACATTTTTTGTTTCAATGATTTCTGTACACTAGGAGCTGAGTTATGACCATGCTACAGATTTCGAGAACCACCCTGTATTTTCATGGAAGTGACAAGGGTATATGAACTTTTACTAGCAGCTAAGAAGCGTATTTGGAAGCCATTTCTTTTGTGATGTTTATGAAGTACTTTAATGTGAATGATTTAGTAACCCCCTATTGCAAAATGGGACTGCATATCTTGTACTTCATAAACGTCACAAAAGAAATGGCTTCCAAACAGGCTTCTTAGCTGCTAGTTAAAGTTCATATACCCTTGTCACTTCCATGAAAATAGTTTCAACTTCTGCTAAATAAAAATGTTCCGATTTTCTATCTGATCTTGATCGAAACGTTTCCTAGGAGAGAGAAATTTATCCCTGGCAGGGACGTAAAATAAATTTGTCAGTGTGATTTGCCAGGGGAAGAAATCCCAGGAATTTCCCCCGCTAATTAGCACCTCTGTTTAGAGTTGTCTTTAACCTATGTTTCAGTATTTGAACTAGAACATGATTTTAATTTTTGTAACTTCCGGCTTGTCAAACGAATTAATTAGAAGTTGGCAAAAGTGAATAATTTAATCTCTCTTTGGAGGTGCGAAGTCAGCCACAAACATTAAGGGGGGCTGGTTACCAAATATTATTTTATTTTCTATTTTCAAGTTCATTTTTATGAGGCCAAGCAAATTTTGTGGGGGGCAAAGCCCAATAGCCCCTCCCCTGGCTGCAAGCCTTAAAATTGGGGTAAAAATTTTAAGCGTTTGAATAAGTAACAATCCATTAATGGAAACAGTATAGCCCAGTGATGCCCAACCTACGGCTCAAGGGCCAGATCCTGTCCGCATCTTTTGCCTTTCCATTCGGCTATACATATATTGCATTTCTTTACCATAAACATGTCGAAAGAAGGTTTTATTTTATTTACCCATCTTATTTATTTTATTTATGGAATTTACTTTTCTCAACTGGGAAAAGACAGAATGCAACCCATACTAATAACATAAAATTATGTTAAAAATTGTAAGTACGTACCAAAAACTATTTTAATTCTTTGGTTTTGCCTCTTGCTATTTTTTACAAACATTATTTGTCTGGATGTATAAAGGATTTTCATACGTTTAAAAGCTGCAATGAAACGACGCGTACGATTTGTATGTCAGAGGATGCTCTGGATCGCGAATATCGCGCTAAATTTTAATGTTGGGCCATGGGATAAACAATGTTGGACATCACTGTTATAACCTATTTTCAGGGATTATGCCAGACCCCCCCTCAATGGAGTTGTGTCACCCCTCCAAATCGTCGAGCATGCATACCAACTTTAAAATTACTGTTAAAAATATACTGGTGTGCAAAACTTAAGGACGAAAGTCGGTTTCACATGCTGTGTCACTCCTAAGTGGCATAGATCGGTGAAACTTGAACCATACATAGAAAGTAGTGCCGTAGTATGATATAGGAAACAACAGAAACTCGTGATTAGAAGAACAAAAATGGCACTTTTATACAGAGACAAGAACTTACACTGAAGACACTGTGACTCATGATGGCCCCTCTGTCATTACAGGAGTGAAATGGTCCTTAGAAGGGTGTGTGATCATCACGTACAGCGATGCATGCTCTGCAACGTGCTGCCATGCTGCTCACAATGTTGGTAATGAGTTCTTGTATGGCGTTTCATTCCACCACCTGCGCTGTTGACAACAGCTGGATGGTCCTTGGTGCATCTGGATGTGCTGCAAAACATTTCCCCATAGCATCCCACACATGCTCGATGGGATTCAAGTCAGGGGAATGGACAGGCCAGTTCATTCGCTGAATATCCTCTCGTTCCAAGAGCTCCGCTACCTGCGCTACTCGACGCGGTCCTGCATTGTCATGAAAATGAAGTCGGAGCCGACTTCACTTCTGAAAAGACGCACGTTTCAGAGAAGTACAGTGTCACAATAACGTTGACCGGTGAGTGTACCGCGTTCAAAAATTTGGATGCCCTTGCAACATGCCTCCTCACACAAGAACACCGGTACCACCGAAACAATTTTCCGACAATTTTGCTGCGTTCATTGCGTGTTCTCACCTCTCACCATATGAGTGCACGTCCAGAATCACTACTCAGACGGTATCTGTCTCATATGACAAGGGAAGGGGCATTCGGAACACCTCGAAACCCAACTTCAAATTTCGTACATAAGTAGGTCAACCACAAAAAGATTACCAAACAAAAAATTAGCTGCCAATTTTAACTGCAAAGCCTTTGAATAAAAGAGTAATATTTTGACGCGGTCTATCTTATACAGTGCTTGTCAAAATTTCCGGAACGGCTAAATATCTCGGTCAGAAGGTTTTTTTAAAAAAAAAAAAAAAAAAAACTTGAAAGAGACAAAAGTTGCAGAAACTCAAGAGAGCTATCGAATGGACTGGACAATCAAAATATGTGGGGCCCATTTAGAACTTTGATCTTCTAAATGGGAACCTCCACTTATTATTGCAGATTCTGTATCTGGGGAAAAATAAATCAGAATAACTACTGCTCAAAACTGTAGAATGTAAGCCCGGGGCCCTACAGGGTCGGAAAGCAGATTAATGGTGAGAAGTGTTAGAAATTCCGATCTGGTTAAATATGTCGGTTAGAATGCGGTTTATGTTCAAAATTTGAAAGTATGATAGTTCATCCGATAGCTTTGTTGATTTTCTGCAACTTTTGTCACTTTCAAGTTTGTGTTTTGTTTTTTTAAAAAGGGCCTTCTAACCGAGATATTTAGCCTCTCCGGAACTTTTAACACTTCTCACCATTAATCTGCTTTCCGAACCTGTAGGACCCCCGCGGTCACATCTTATTTTTTTAGCAGAACATATTCTGATTTATTTTCTTCCTCAAATACAGATTCTGCAATAAAAAGTGGGGGTTCTCATTCAAAAAATTAAAGTTGGGTCCCATGGGGCCGCACAGGACCCAATACATTTTGATTATACTAGCCCATCCGATTGCTCTGTTAATTTTCTGCAGCTTTGGTCACTTTCAAATTTAAAAAAGAAAAACACCTTCTAACCGAGATATTTAGCCGCTCCGGAATTTTTGACAAGGACTATATAAGATAGACCGAATCAAAATTTTACCCCTTTATTCAAAGGCCTTGCAGTTCAAACTGGCAGTTAATTTTTTGTGTGGTAATCTCGTGGCTGACCTACTTGTGTACGAAATTTAAAGTTGGGTTTCAAGGTGATCTGAGTGACCCTTCCCTTGTGAGAAGAGAATGCGACCCCACTCCTCCTCGGGCCAGTCTTGATGTTCTTGACACCACCGGAAACGGTGCTGACGATGTGCGGTTGCCAACGGAACACAACGTAATGGCCGTCGAGCAAAGAGTCCACCCCTATGTTGTCGACGTGCCACTGTTGGGCGTGAGATTGGGCACTTTGCAGTCCTGTTGAATGTATTTGTAATTGCACCCGCTGTTTGACGTCAGTCCCTTCTTGCCTGGTGCACAATGTAGCTGCCGTCCTCTGCTGTAGTTGACCGTGGTCGACCACCATCTCTCCACACAGCATTACCTGTGGTTCGGAACGCCCTCCTCGCATTTGTTACTGCGGCAATGAACTTGCGAGTTTCGTAAGCCATAGAGTAAGTAAGTTAAAAATCTTTTTAAAAAACCCTGCAAAACTCTACTTACAACCCTAAGTTTGACTTTACATTCCAAACTAAAAATATTGGCAGAATTCATGGTCCTTCTTCCTCTAGTGATAAAATGTTAACAAATCTTCTTTGTGATTTATGTGTTGAACAAAAATACCAAATTTTGGTCAAATTAAGCAGCAATCATTATAAGTCATTAATTGTTTCTCAGGAGGACTCTTTCGGGAGCGTCGTTAACACATCTTGGATAGTACTATCCTCAGAGAATATATTAGATTTACGATTCGAAATTTGATCAAAGCTTTGTATAATTTTGTGGAAATGTACTATAGAGTTAAGGTTGCTACTTGCTAGCATATCTAACAGGATACAGAAGATGTTACGAGTAATGTACAAATTTGAATTGCAAACCGAACTACTTAGTAGTTGAGGAACCTGAACCAATGACTCAGTGCCCTGGAATATGTGTCAGTCGTTGAGCAGTTACAGACATAGTTCGTTCGAAATTACTGATAAAAGAAGCAGAAATTCATAAACACGCGAACAATACATTACACCGTGTATAATTAAATTTAAAGAAGAGGAAAAACTGGGTAATCTGTGAAAGATTAAGAATACAGTATGAAGAAGCAATGTTGCCAGATACTAGCTGGAATAAAATCTTTTTGGTAAGTACTGTGACTATAGTCACTTACTACAAACACTACAATATGAAAAGCTTTGTGTATAGAGACTGGATTTCACAATAGGTGCAGGATGCACATGATAATGACGAGTCCGGGATTGCAGTGAACTCGCCTCTCCGCTTCGTCATGCATTAATTTGGACCTCTTCCCATCAGACTTCAATGTTTGAGGACGCTTAAAGGAGTTTTGTTTTTCAGTATATTCACAGGTATTGAAGAAGTAATCAAACTGAGATTACGAAATCTACCCGACAGATGGTGCTAATGCTTTGAAAGAAAGAGATAATCCGTTGATAAACATTACCATCTACTTCACTACATTCCCTTCCCAGTTTTTCTTTCTGTAATAACAGCATTATAACTTTAACTTAATTCTTCCATTGCTTGGTTTTGTTTGTTCCTACATTCTAACCTTTGTACTACTTCACAAGAGTTTTAATACTCCTTCTTTATAAATTTTGATAATAGTGTCCGTGTGCTAATAATTGTGATATATTGTTATCAGCTCAAAGTCGTCCCAGGCCAGAAGATAGAAAATTATTAGTCTTTGCGATCTAAACATTTTGATCCCAGGATTCGAATTGAATTGTAGTCTTTAGGCACCTTCGGCTGGGGCCGGGATAATGTAAGGGACAGGAATGTGAGACGAGAATCACAAGGTTCTAGATTTTAACGTACAATCCCGCCATTAACTTTGTGTCACCGAGAAAACAGCTGTGAAGAAAGTGACTGTATGGCAGCTGGGATTGAACCCAGGACCTTCCCAATGCAAAGCATCTAGTAAGTAAACTTGCAGTAGGTAGAGTCTAGTAAGTAGGTTACGAAGGTCCGGTTTTGACTCCAGAAGCGGAAGTATTTTAGTCCTAAAATTATGTAATCCATACTAAGCTAAGCTAACATATCATCTCTATACAGCGCATATGACAGCACCATTGTTCAGAATTTAATATGAGGAAGGATGTAAGCCTTTTTTCCTGAAAAACTTCGGGTTCTTCATCTACAACAAAATAAAATAAATAAATAAAGTTAAAAAAAAAAGTAGAAAAATGCAAGCGTTGAACTCAATAATATCCAAAAAAAACCTAACGAGTCTTACCAAAACCTAATCCAAAAGAAAATTTGTACAGAGTGGCAAATTATACATTAAAATAATCCCCTGAAGTATATGCAGTTGTTATGGGTTCAGTGAGATACGAATGGTAGGTAAACCATTAGTTACGTCCACTCTTGTATACGCCCTGATTTTATCATTTACAAACTCAAATACAATCTCGCGTGACGATATCTCAATTAGGTTTCGTATTTTCTCATTAACACTGAAGCCAATAATGTACAAACACACGTAGACAGGGAGGGACTGACGAGCGGAATAACTAACGCTTTAAATTTATGTGTCTGTTATGAGTAACATAATGTACAGTATATCTGTGCAATCATGATTGATATATCGTGTTGGAGAAATTAAACAAGCGCAGTAGTAAATAAACATTCATCACACGTCATACGTGCAGACAATGAAATATCACCTCAAACGAACGCACAGGTAAAAGCTGTGAGAGATTCTCTTACATTTGGTGCTTGTTTTGTGCCTATAACACGTTTTGTTTCGATACTATGTAGTTTTTTTTTAAAATTTCGCCATTATTTTTGCGGACCTAAAGAGCTACGTAGTTGAATAGTAGCATTATCGTCTCAAATCGGAAGATGTCTCTGGTGAGCTAAGTGGCTAAATGGTAGCGTGATCGTCTGCAATTGGTAAATCGCTCTAGTGACCTAGGTAACTAAATTGTAGCGTGATCAATTCCAATTGAAGAAACTCTCTAGTAAGCTAGATGGTTAAATCGTAGCGCGATCAGCTCTGATCGGAAAATCACTCTAATGAACTAAACCATAACTAAATAATAATTTGATCAGTTCGAATCGAAAGAGCCAGTATTTGAAATCGGGATCTAATACACCTGACTGAGGTTTTTGTGTTTTGTTTGTTTCTGGTAATACGATGGATGAAATAGTGGGGAAATATCTTTGGTGGGGAGGGGGAATTTTTATGGAATATTCTTGCGAAAAGTTTCAAGACTTTATAAATTGTCTAACTATAAAATAAACTTGAAAGAAAGAAATTCAGATTCTAATATTAACGACTGACCTATTTCTTTGTTTACTTTTTTTTAATTCGGTGATTTTAGTATCCAATTCTTCTTGAAAAATACACAATAATATATTTCAACTTAATTTATGTGAATGATGTACAAGGGCACACATGGTGAAAAAACATTCATGCGTCTTTCGTTAATCATTCGTGACGTGGAGGAGAACATTTTTACATATTACTTTTTTTTTAATTGAAAATAGTTTCCTGAAAAAGGATTTTTAATGTTTTTGAAACTCAAATACACCAGAAATGTAACAGGAAAATATTAATAAAAAGAAAATGTTTTCCTGATTTTGGAAGTGAATTTTTTATACCGGTTAAAAAAAATCCACATTTTCCCAATGCTTATTTTTCTTCACATGGAGAAAATACCTCTGTACACATAACTTAGGGTGGTATCTGAAATTCAGGGCAAGAACACTTTGCGTCTTGCACGAATATAGTTAAACCAATGAGACGAGGCCCAGTCGGAGGAGGAGGACCGTGCATATTAGCTACCGGCTTCAGTAGCGATCATTCTATATATATGATCGATTTTCCGTTGAAACAATTGGGGCGATACCTTTCCAACGACACCTCAATCATCTTCTTAACCCTTGTAGTTCCAAAGTTGACCCGCCCCCCGAAACTCGGGATCCTGTCCCCACCACTCTACGCATTCCTCCTCGAATGAATAGAGCAAAGCTATTACGTCATATACCATAGTCTTCAATCACGTCTATTGTGAACCGTATAAATTAAAAAACTTCACTAAAAATATCTTTGGAGACGTCAAATATCGACAACCCAATTCAGTAAAGCCTCGTCTCTCAAGCAGCTGTTCTGGAATGTATTGCGAAAATTTTATAAACGTATAACACAGAGTTAGACAGCTCGGAAGTCGCATACGCCGTCAAATGCAGCAAAACACCAGAATGCGAATAAAGAAAAGAAAAATGAAATAAAACTTATAAAACGATCCATAAAAGCTGTAAGTTAGAAATATTGAATTTGATAACGTTTGGGTGCTGAACTGCACTCGAATTGAATGAACGCTCTGTCGCTTCGTTGACGATCACTGGGCGAGTCACACACTCACACTGTGCCAAGCTAGAGAGTGAAAGAGAGGCGAAAATATCCTTCTGACAGCAAAAGTTGAACATGACAACGCAATAGATTTCTCGCACAAAAGCTTTATTCAGGTCGTGACGAAAGGGAACATTTCTCTCTTTCTTCTAATATTTTTTGGCACAGGGTTGCCATATTGGTTAAGTATTAGCGTTTTCGGAGCTACGAAAATAACATATAATCTAGCAATTGTTCCAAAACATTTTCTAAATCGTGGACATGTTGAAGCCCATAATATTTCCCCAGTGACTTCTCATTCTGACTGAGAGTTTTCAAACCTTTTTCCTCAGTTACACTACGCAAATGCTGAGATGGTACCAACTAACTAAGTGTTGGTCAACTACCTTCCAGAATTCTCGGCGCTACCCTATCCCGGCCTGAACCTGAGATGCCTAAAGGTCATAAATAAAAGCAATTCAATTACAATGATAATTCATTGCGTACCCTTTCATGGGCGGATTTACTGCGAGGGGGCATGGGAGGGCATTTCTGGATGACTATGAAACCTCTCGGAATAGGTTCCACCCTTAAAGTAATTTCCCCCCAGGGTCACTCTCCTTAATCGTGAAATTACTGGGGGGCAATGCCCCTGCTGTACCCCACTAAACGTGATGAAATAAAAGTAACAACTGATACAAAGTATTCCCCCGGGTGCTCTGCTCGGAGGAAGGAGCGCTCCACATATTCTCGACCTACGACATGACGTGAGTGAGTTTGGAGTGGGCATCTCCACGCTTGACTGTCTTTATCTCCCAATGTGCCCAGAAATACCAAGGGCTCAATTTGATACGCGGCTGAGTGCACCTCAAGGCACCAGGCAAGGGAAGAAAAGTCTCCAGCGTCCTGGCCGGGATTTTGAAGCCGAAACGCCCGATTTGTTCTCAGACGCGCTACACCTGAGCGACTCCTGAAGTCCCAAGAGAAACCTAAACTTTTAAGTGGGCTCCGAGCCACTAGTGCCCCTCCACGTATATAATACGGGAATCCTTGATTGCAAGGCGATAGGGAGACACTACCCACCTGGAATGATATAATTACTCAGCGACACATATCATGCTAATAAAAGAACGAATTGGAAATGCATTGCCCCCCAGTCATTTCAGAATGACTTTAAACGTTTTATTCTAAACGATGGCTTTGAAATTTGTTTTCAATATAATAAATTGTGTCGTTCCCCTACAGGGTCTCTCTCCTAAATCCGCGACACACTTTCTTTTGTATTGTGTTCCCACGGCACACTAACGTACGAGCTGGCAACAATGCGGGAGAACTTGGTCACTAATTGTAAGGTGTAAACAAACCAATAATTTCCGTGTAAAAATAAATAATGTTCAAACTTATATATTTCTTTTATTTCTTGTTTCTTTTTCAAAATAAATACTGAGATAAATTTGTTTGAATCACTTTTACCAACAACATCACAAAGTGCCAGAAGTTTCGCGGAACACTTAGCACACAGGCCGAGAACCATTTGTGCAGAAGGTCACGTGCAAGAACGGAAAACAAAATAAATACGTAGTTTTTCATGAACGCATGATTACTGGGTTGTATTTCACGTAGGGGACATAAGTTTGATCCTCGCTGAAGGTTTTTGGAAAATATTTATCTCCCTTGTTAACATACAGGAAGTATAAGGATATATTGTCTGATTTTTCTGATTACTGAGGATATTCTGGCTTTCAATTGTATCGAATTATTGCTATGAAGTAAACCAGAGCAAATTCGAAAATCTATGACCTTAAGTTTTAACATGAGTTAACACTGAACATAACCTTTGTAATTATCGTGCATGAACGTCTCTGTGGTAGCGCTACGCAATGAAATCTCACTTCTTGGAGCAAGTTTTATCTTCTCGAGAGTCTGATCTCGCGCAGTGCTGCTAACAAATGTTAGTAAACATGAGAGAAAAAGGAGAAACAAGCAAAGTGAAGGTGTTGAAATTTTACAAATGACGTAATTCGCTTTGATTAGGTTCTTAGCTTTTGTCAGTGATTCCGCCAGACCACCCCCTGTGGGGATGTCCATTTCACCCTTAAAATTCTCAAGACTCCCCAAACATTAAATTTTTTACTGTCAAAAATCCATAGAAACCGTGCAAACCTCTTCTCACACCAACCCAATTTTGACTTTACATATCCCCCCAAAAAACTGAAAATCCTGGCGGAATCCCTGACTCGAATGCTAGAAGGAATATTGTTTACTTTGCTGTTCAACGTACTAACACAACGAGAACGAAAATACGGGAAATCCCCTACTTTTCAATAACAGTTACTATAATTTCACTTCTGATGAACACATTTGCAATTAAATCTTCCTCTAAAATATATTTAGAAGTCGAAACCTAAAGAATTTACTTTTGGTGCACAAAAAACGAGAATTTCCACTTTAAAAAATTCAGAAGACCAGGAAATCTGTTGAAAAATAAGAGTATTTAATGGGAAATCAGGGGGTCCAGAAAACTGGTCAAGTGACTATGTCTGCTCCGCAGTGCCTACGTGACTTCCTTACTAAAAAACAAAAGCAAGAAAACAGATCGTGCAGTTTCTAAACGCTGTGCCACACCATATAAAGGAACCGTTGTTTGTGCGGAGAGCGCACAGTCCTGGCAATGAACAATTCCCCTTACCACAATTTAACTGTGAAATTGTTTTATTGTACGCCAGCGATTCGAATTTTTCCGCCTCATTATATAGTAAATTTTGACTATAATACACAAACATTGCATATATCGGGTGTGAGCGATTTTTTTTAGAAGAATATTTAATAAAATATTACGTTCTTTTCACCGTCAGTTTATTTAACAGTAAAACTACTGTTTGGGAAATTACAATTGAGTACGTTGCCGGAAGATGGGCACATAGGCCTATGTGACCTTTCTCCGGCAATAGCTTTAAACGATCCGCCGTGTTCGTTTCTATATGCCCTGCAAATTTCAAGTCGATATCTCTATTCGTTAGCTTGGTAGAAAGAAATATGTAGAAAAGTTTCCGCAAGTAAACACTGATGCGAGTCTTGCTTTCGGACAAAACCTCAACTCGACTATGATCAAGTTTTGTTCACGGTTCAGCAATGTGTTTGATGTAGAACCTCTTCACATATTTTCCATCAGAGGCCAATCATTTACACAGTGTGAGAGAAACTTTGGTCTAGTTAGATCACACAATAAGTGAATTAGAAATTAGCCCGTCACCGGGAAAAAGACGCCCTTTTCGATTGAAACTGAATGGGAGAAATTATTGCCATAGCTAGAATGGTGTGGAAAATGTTTTTGACGACCATTTTGAATCCAAGATGGCGACCGTTTCAAATTCTTGTAATATTTTTCTCAGCTACTTTTTATAATCCACCCTTATGCCAAATTTCGTATATCTAGCTCCAAGATGACGTCTTTGGAGACATTTTGTAATACTTTAGTAACTTAATGGTGATGATGTACCGTCCTACAAAATTTCGGTTTTCTAGCTCCAGCCGTTTAGGCTCTGGCACCATGAAAATTTTGATTGCCGGAAAAAGGGCACACAACATGTATACACAATGTTCACTATATTTTCACGCAAACTTTGATTTCTATGAGGTTAGCTAACAGTTTTCAAATCTGATTCTATGCGGTTTATACTGGTGTCAACAACATAGATATTCTTTCACAAACTTCTTGGCAATATTCAACCTAGATCTTTACCAGCTGTTTACCAAAAATAAGTTTTTGCGCTATGTGTCCTTCTTCCGGCAATGTCCTCAAATAAGCTTATGACGAACCTAGCGCTACAGTTACGGTCCTGTGACTACCGTAAAAATAACTGTTTATTCATATACCGTACGTTCAAGTTGGATTCTTATATTCATCATCAGAAAGAACTAAATACTATCAGGATTATTTACCGGCTAAAGTAAAGTATTTTAATCAGGTTTCCTTGATGATGTTTGCCGTACCATGTACGCGAGAGAAACCAGCTGCTGGTGGAGGTTTGCAGTACGTTGCACGCAAGATGATTGTAATACTTTCGTAACGTTGTGTTCTCTGCCATGTACCGGCAATACGAAAGTATTACAAATAGCGTACGCCGTACGGCAAGATGCCACAAACAGCTGGTATCTCTCACGTACATGGTACGGCAAACGTATTAAAATAATATTTTAAAACATAGAACATTACATTTTAACTGCTTCTAACGGTCACCGTCACCATTAAGTTTGGGTTACGGCATGGTTTAATTCTTATGGTATGCAAGGGATGGATTAAAAAAAAGACAAATAGAAATGCCGTGTAATCAATTCATAGGTCGTGTTAGAAGTTCGTCATTTTACGAAAATCACATAAAATGCCATAAAGGAAATGTATATGCAACCCAGCTCTCGTAGTCTAATGGTTACGGTCACGGACTTGAGAGTGGTACTAGGAAAGGAAACAGGTTCGACTCCAACTGCCCATCTTAAATCAGGTTTTTCCTCAGTTCTACCAAGTGAATGCTGTGATGGTACTTAAGGTAAGATCCTGACCTGTAACTTCCCCATCCTTGCCACCGAAAATATGATTGTCAAAGGCAAATAATCCCTCACATGTGATAGAGTTGAGCCACAGATGCCTATCTAGTTCATAGCAAATATATTAGGTTACATTAAAACAAGATTAAGTTCAGCCGAATATTGGTATAAACTTTGGGTGTCCTCACAAACTTATCAATTTTCAAGAGTAAACGGTTATATTTCCAATCATGGATTCCACCAGGATTTTCGTTTGGGGGGGGGGGAGTGTAAAATCAAAATTGGGAGAGTGTAAGTAGAGTTTTGCACGGTTTCTAACAATTTTTGATCGCAAAAATGTTGAAGTTGGGGGGAGTGTTTTCGAGGATTTGGGGGATGACACCCTCACAGGAGAAGGGTCTGGTGGAATCACTGTTTCCAATAGTAACTACAGTACATTCATGCAATACAAGTTTAACATAACTCAGTTATTAACTGAAGTACGCGTAGCAAATTAAAAAAAAAATACGGTAAAGCAAGGTTCTAGTGATACCTGCAGATTGTTACGGGTATCGAAAGTAAAAGAAAAATCAATGAAGATCAGGGAGAAAAATTGTGTGAAAATTCCAGTGAAATATATAGCCTTTTACACAGAAGAACATATAGTGCAGAAACCGATGTCACTGATTTCGAATGTGAAATTAGTTTTTTTCTCTATCTACTTCTGTCAAAATGTGCGTAAGAGATGGACGGACGGATAGACAGACATAAAATTAAATTTTGTATTCCTGAAAAGTTTTACGGGTCACTAAAAAAAAACTCTATGTAATATTGGGCTACTTAGTGTTAATAGTCGGTTCCATCGGTTATTTTTCCTTGCGAGAGCTGGCAACCCTGTTTAACTATGGTATTCTTCGCTACGTACCCAAGAGACAGAAGAGATGCTGTGTAACAAAAAGATGAAATTATCAAAAGAAGCATCATGAAACGATTAGAAATTCTGCGTTGTAGCCTAACTCGTGTTCTTTCAATTACCCTTTAAATTACACATATGCTCAAGAGAATAAAGAATAAATTTCAACAAAAGGATTTGTATAAACTAGATTATGTGTAAAGTTCCACGTCGTCAGGGTCTCATTAAAATCCTTTTCATTGTGTGTGAACACGTAATTAAAGTTACGATTTCTTTAATCAAGAAACATTTTTTTTTTTTAATTTTTCCTGAATAATAATTTGATATAAACTCTTTTTTATATATACAGAAATCAATAAAATCGTTTGAAATGTTTAGACTATCAAATTATCATGTTATGCTTTACAATATAAACAATTTTTCTGATAAGAATAACGGGATTTGATAGGTTTGTTCAAGGTTACTGAAACATGGCATTCTGTTGGTGACGTCATTTTTTTTAAAGACAGGCCTTTTTAACTATAGGTGGCCTTGGTTTGTTTCACAATTCTTTTCGTGTTTCACAAATGGTAATTCATTTCATTGTTTATGAGTTTCTGCCGATAGCGGTAGGTACTGTACGAAAGACTTAGTTTTCTTTGATCATCACGATCTGTCTTTTTCTTTTAATATTCTATTTTCCTTTCTGTTTGTTGCATCTGCTTCCTTTTTCTGTATTCCTTTAACACCCAGCTGCTTCTGGTACTTCTATTCTCATGTAATTTCCTCCTCAACAATGCGGAAATCAAGAAAAGTCTTTGCAATCATGATAGTAAGGACATTAGTATGTCCCAAGTCATTTGCGGGATTCCGCAATATCGCAAGATGCTCATCTAAACTGGGTAACTGAAATTACTTTTTAAAAATGCGTTATATGTGCCTGATTGACTCTGAAATGCGGATATAATTGCGGATCATCAATTATTTGAACGCAAACATTAATCAGTGTTGCTGCGACATCAAAGCTACCGGGTGTAGAACATCACAGCTTTCTCGTTAGCCTTGTCATCGCTGCTCTCGATCATTAGCGATATGCAATTAATACGAAATTTTAAAAAAAATAGCTGACATTGATTCATTACAGAGCTACTTCTGAACAGAGTGTAAACAAAATTAATTACGTGCCCATTTACAAATATAGAGGAAAAGAAGAAGTCATGGTTCTACCTACTTTAAAATCAATAAACAAGACCAATGGGGATATTAATAGTTTAACCGAACAAAAGAAAATAAAAAGAGTTTTTTTTTTTTAAATTGATATTTACTCAATATTAACTGAGTAAAATCAATGCCAAAGAACAGTAATAAAACTAACATTGTACATGTAACATGACCATGCTGAGATGATATTTTGTAATTTAGGTTAACTACAGTTTGTGGCATAAAAACGGGCTTTTTTTCAATTTTCAAAACGATGTACTGCATGTGACCATATTTCGACGTTGACACCCGGTCTACCTGCAATGGATAACGTTCCAATATCTGAATAGGTGTGGGGTCCTGATTTCAGTTTACCTTCTGTTTTTCTGCTCCGCAACGATGTGTGGACGCCTTCTATACAGCTTCTACTTACGGTATCCACACACGAAGTAATCCGAAAGAGTTCAAATCTGGTGATGTGGGCGGCCTCGTCATGACACCATTCCTTGAAACGATATGATTTCCAAAAAGACAGTGTAGAGCTTCCATTGAAATTGGCACACAGTAAAACGTAACCTCGTCTTTCCGGAAACCAAAAATGGTTCATTTGAATGGAAGTTCATGTTTATGATGTCGCTATACTGAAATATGACCGTGGTTCGTGCTCATCCTCGAATAAGAAAAGACCGATTATTCTCATTGAGGGGACCACACATCACACTGTGACTCTTAAGTTTATAACGGACGTTGATGTGGTTCAAAAGAAGCTGATAAACAACAGCCGTACTAAAATCAGATATATATCTTTATTCAAATGTTCGAACATGTCATGGACAATTACCATTGTAGATTATCCGAGTATCAACATCGAAATGATGTCCTTGTACCTGATTGGAATGGAATGTACCTTGTACTGTACCTATGCGTAAGCCTTGTACCTATTCGTCCTTGAACTTCAAGATATACGATTTAGTAAGATGGCGGCCACATAGTTATATGAGGGAAATACTTTGATAGTACCTCAAAACATATAGCAAGCGAAACATTATAGGATTGGTTAATATGCATGTTTTAAGGCCAGTGATTTTCAAAGTTTTGATACTCTATCACCACAGGCTATCGGCCCAATACTTGATCGATATTAGGCGATATTAGCCCAATATTTTGCACTGTTTGGGTAGTTACATATGCCAAATTTGGCATGGTGATCACACCTCATGAGTAGATGGTTTTAGACATAGAGAAACCTGAGATTGCATGTTCGGTGTACACTGAAAAAAGGTATTAGAAATCGAAGATCGGTCATGGACTTGGGTGTGTTTTGTGATCTTTCAGATTTAAAAAAACTACCAAGAACGAACTATCTCAGTTCAATTAAAAGAGTTGTATTGTTCTTAAGAAAACATTATACTATGATTTCATTCATGCTTTAAATTATCTGTTTTCTTTCTTTTTCTGATTACGAACTACTGTGTCGTGCTGATGTTCGGATAAAAGTAACACATTCTATATTAACGTATGTAGTTTATTCATATCGAAATTCAGAAAGAAATTCTTGTTAACAAGACCCTGAAAATTTCCTCAACTTTCACATTTAATTTAAACAGGTTCCATACTTCTTGTTGTTATCTTTTCCAAAATCGATTCTTAGAACGTTGACATTAATTTGCTACCACTCACAATCTCCTTGAAGTTGCGAGAGTTTGAGACAGTGTTGACAACTAATGGGTAAAAAATTATAGTAGAAGGCAACATGCCATATATCTCTTTATTTATCATTATTTTTAAAACTTAGGGCTTATTTTCTTGGATTTTCGATATAATCTGAAAATATATCATTTAATTATTCATTCTGATTAATGTACTGATTAGTCATAGGAATTTACGTATTTCTATTATCTGAATAGTAACATTGGGCGCATTCACGGGACTAAGGTAGCACAAAGCGCTGAGAGAGCATTTTAACCGTATTGGTTGCTAGCTATAGGCAAACCAATATGATTAAAATGCTCTCTCAGCGCTGAGTGCTACCTTAGGGCTCATTTTCAAGCCCGCTTGCGTTGCTTGCGATTTGACTGAGTAGCCAATTGAAACACGTGTTACAACACGTAATAAAACTACACCACGTATATCACATAATACTGTTGCGCAAGGGTGTGACATTTTTCACTTCATCAATGTGCGCATTCACGGGTCTAAGGGTTCATTTTCAAGCTCGCTTGCTTTGCTTGCGATTAGGGTGAATAGCCCATTGAAACACGTGTTACAACACGTAATAAAACTACACCACGTGTTTCAATTGGACTCACCCTAATCGCAAGAGAGCTTGGAAATGAGCCCTTAGAACCCGTGAATGCGCCCATTGATGAAGTGAACAATGTCACACCCTTGCGCAACAGTATTATGTGATATACGTGGTGTTTCGTGGTGTAGTTTTATTACCTGTTGTAACACGTGTTTCAATTAGCTATTCACTCAAATCGCATGCTACGCAAGCGGGCTTGAAAATGAGCCCTAATTTAGCACTAAGCGCTGAGAGAGAGAGTATATTACACCATTGCGCAACAGTATTATGTGATATACGCCCTATTGCAAAGACATAGACCTAGGCACATGATTTAGGCTAAACTGGTACATTCGAAAATTGATGATTAAGCCTAAGCCTAACTTAGACTAACACTAAACTCCATAGTGGCGTCATTTCAGTTTTTGCTTAGGAGGGGGGCAAGATTATTTAGGAAATACCTTACATATCGTTTGGACAGGGATTCCGTCAGGATTGTCAGTTTGGGGGTGTAAAGTCAAAACTGAGAAGTTGTAATTGGAGTTTTGCACTGTTTCTATCAATTTTTGATTGTAAAAATATTAAAGTTGCGGGGTACGATCGTTAATTTTGGGGGGCGGAGAAGCCCCCACAATGGGATCTATCAGAATCACCGCGCTTGGCGCATCGCACCCCGTTTTCCAAGCATAGTTTTTACTTTATACTCTGCATATACTAATTCACATTCATCTCCTCGTTGTAAATATGATATAGCTAAAAACAAGTAACAGTCATATCTGACATAAAAGTTAAAGACATTTTAATTGTTAACTTTTTGAAAAGCGTTATTTACAGCAGATGAAAAAGCTCTAATGTCTTGGCTTCATTTTAGAAATCATTAACAAGTTCGTCAATAGAAATTTTCTTAACCTCTTTTCGCTCCACAGTCAAATCATCAACGAGGCGACTCCGATAAAACAGTCTCCTGTACTGTGGACATATCATATTGAGTTCAATGTCTTGAGGTAGACACCATTAAACAACCCGGATTCAAGTGCGGCTAGATGCAGCAGAAATCTTACATTCGTTGACTCAGGCAGGTTAGTAGAATGAAGAGACTCAGTAAATAAGTTTTCATCGAAATAGGTAAAAACAGCTTAGCTATTACAAAAACTTAAAGACTTCTCTACGTAGGACTTAGATGACGCAAGTTGTCCTGTCCTCTGGCAATTCTACAAACCAAACTCAGCCATATCCTGAGCCAAACGACTCAGAAATGCCCAGGAAGGAAAACACAAAAAGAGGCCTACTCATATTATAATAATTCTTCAAAACACATTCTGGAAAAGCACACGGCTGTGGTTTACGCTGCTGTTTACTACACGTACTCAAACGTAACAAGCGCGAAGAAAATTAACAATGCACCGAGAAGAAGACAAAGCAAAAGTAAAACAAATTAATTATATTTAAAAAAAATAGCAAAAGAACAGGTGCTCAATCAAGCAAAAATATCAGACCGCTTAGCAATGTTTACAAAAAAAACAATGGGCTACACATTGAGGGGTGTACATTCATTTTCAAAAACTTGGAATCACACATTTCAGCTAGTATGTGCTGAAGAAGAACAATGAAAACCCAACTCTTCTAACCTGTTCTAAAAGATATATATTTTAGACGTTAACAACAATTCAACAACAAGCAAAGCAGTAACTAAGAATACTTATACAATAACAAAAAAAATACCATTAATTATAATAAACATCAGAATACATAAGCATCGCACGGCAGGACTCTAAACCAAGAACTACTCACAAGAAATAAGCAAAAAAAAAAAAAAAACACAGAGAACAAAAACTTTTGCAGCTATTGACCTCACTAAAAGGGATGCAAAATTTGTACTTATACACGCTAAGAGAATGCCATGCCATAAGAACTGAAACTGGAATACAAACTGTGATGGATCCAAGAAGTTCGGACTTCATGTCTCATACCAGACTAAGTTTCAAAATAAATAAGCCGGTATTTATTTATAAAAATGAACTGTTCATTCAATAATTTTAACAATTTCAATTTGTTATTTACAATGTACTGTTCCACTTGTGTTAATAAATAACGTTCTCAAAGACACTCAATTTCTATTTCACTTTTGTTTTACAACTTTAATCAAAATCTTTGTGTTCTCGCGGCGCGTCACGGTGCAGGCAAGCAATTTCGCGGTACGCTAGTGTGCTAGTGCACACTCTTTGAAAATCACTGTTGTGAAAAGTCCTGTCAATGTTGGACAGGCGCCGCACAGGGTTTCTCGGCGATCAAAAAAATCGAAATAAAAGAAACACAATAATTTCCTTATTTTTCATGGTTTTTATGTCGGTTTAACTTATCTTTTTAAAGAAGGTTTTTTACGTTTTTAGTCAATTTATATTCTCAAACCCAGGGGGCAATAGCCCCCTGCCTCCCCCCCCCCCTAAATGACACCTCTGAAACTGACGCAATCGACTCATGGAATTTAAATAACGAAGTAATTTCAGACAACTTTAAAAATCTAACCATAGCTAATATGTTTAAAATAAAGAAAATATGTGTTCTCATATTTGTCCGAAGATGTTCATACCAAATTTCGTTGAGGAATTTGCAGAAGTGGGGTGCACTTTTCAGTTGTTGCTCGATGATTGGGTCTGCATTGCAGGGGCATAGAAAAACACATACGTCGCGATTCAAAGCGAGTAAGCGCACACCAACGCAGAGTCAGTTTGTTACGCTACTGCTGCAATGACTCAATTTTAATTTGGTCCGAGCCTGAAATGCCTAAGGGCGAAAAATAAATTCAAATATACAAACAAAATCAATAAGCTTTTTACTAATAAAACTCTTTTTCCGGTATTCGTTGCGGTTTATTTTGAACCCGATGATCGTTTATTAGTAAAATGTCAGACACACGTTGTGAAAATCTTAAAACACGTTTCAGAAAGCTTTTATGTGTTTTAAGTATACTTTGTGAAAAATTAATTTGGTCTATTTATTCTAATCTTTAAACGTTCGGTTGGGATTTACTATCCTTCGAGCAGATCAGTTCTGCTCGGAAACAACTAATTTCCTTAGTACTATTATGCTAGAATTGGCAACACTGATTATATCCATTCTCATTAATCTCCATTCTTCTTCATCTTTTCTTCCTTTTATTCATATTATGTCATACGTTGTTCTCACCGTTTTACACCCCACAAGACATATTGCATTCTTGTTTTACTTTGACCTTAATCTTATTTCTAAACTTTTCCTTCTGTTGTGTGGGTAGTTGTGCAAGTTCTTACTCTTGTATTTGAAAACCAAGTTCAACAGAAAACTTGAGACTAACAAGTAAGTGGAAAATAGTCTGTGGTGAGAGTTACGTCACTCAATTCACAAGTAAGTTCTAAATTAAATTTCTTTGAAGTTGACTTTTTTTTTTTTGTAGTTTACTTCACTAACTTTAGAAACTTATTTTTGTTTTTTCTTTATCTCTTTTCAGGGTCGAATAGCTAAAAAACACAAAGGCAGCAAGGAGTTCACCAAACGTTCCGCAGAAGAATCTTTTAGAAGTTTAGTTAAAACTCACGAGAAATATGGTTGGGTAACGCCACCACTCGCAGATGGTTAATTTTAGAATAGATAGATAAATAAGAAAAATATATAGTAAGTGTTTTAAATATATATACTTACTTGTTATTTCTATGTTACTGTAGTATAATTTTTGAAGACAAGCATGATAAGAAATGGTTCGCCCCTTTGAGCTATACCTAACTATACTGGAGCATTCGATTATTATGTAAAGTTAGGGCTGATTTTCATGAACGCTTGCTTTGCTTGCGATTAGGGTGAGTAGCCAATCGAAACACGTGTTTTAAGGCCCCCTCTTACGTGTAACATGTATTTTAGTTGGCTATTTACCCAAATCGCAAGCAACACAATTTTTCATGAAAATCATCTCTTAGACGTCTGAGAAAATATTTAACCTTGTTTGTCCATCCTCGGTTTAATCCAAAAAATACAAAACTTTCACTTCTAACTCAATTTTTACGATTGCTTTCGCTGTGTAGCCAGTTTTCAGTTATGTTTTAATTCTTGAGTTATGCATACTGAACTGATTGTTAGTGAATAATACCAAATCTTTTAAAATGTGTTTACGTTAGTCTAGCTTTTCATACACGCGCTTGCATATACGTTGCTTTTTAATTTGGCTAAGTAGTTAATTGAAATACGGGTTTAAGTCTTTCTATTGGCTACTCACAGAAATCGTAAGCAAAGTACGCAGCTACTGCGTACATGAAAAGCCGGCCTTATGTGCGCGAAATTAAGAATAGATAAAAGAAAATAGGCCACACAGCGATATCAACCATTAAAAATTTAGATAGATCTAAAAGTTTAATTTCCTTTAGATTATTCTGGAAGTGGATAAAAGAGGTTAACTGTTCCCTGGATTGCTCTCGCTCGTGTGTCTATTCCATGAAGCTGTACTGTCACGTACTGGAACGCTCGATTGCATTATAATTAAATTAGTATTTGAAGCCAGATGCAAAAGGGAATACTTAACTTTGTTTGTCCAATTACAGTAAAGCACAGTACAATGCTAAAGGGGAGTTTAACTAACTTTTTACTCTTGTTGTTGTTGTCTGACTTGTTTTTCATTTATATCTTAATTCTTAAGTTAGGAAAAATTGAGCGTGGGTTTTCTCGGGGTTCTGTTTCCTCCCTATTTCTTCATTCACCAATTTCCTCATTAACATCCATTCGTCTTGAGTCAAAGTATCCAAGTCCAGTATAGGACTGTCTCAGAAGCCCGACAATCTTTATGGGAGCTGTAGTTGTGCTGTGTCGAAAGTGCAATGACAAGTCAATATTGTCTTGTAGAGGTCTACAGGGGGTCCCATAAGTCTGGAATGGGATATTTATTTTGCAAACGGTAAGAGACTGGAATGTTTTCATGATGTAATGTTCAATATAGGTGGAGGGACATATGTCAGGATGATCGTCAACACCGTCCGCCATCTTGGAATCCACCATATTGGGTTCAATTAAAATGTTTTAAGTGGGAATAGGGTCATGTGAAACATCCATCTGGGCTAGAACTTTGGAAGAAATACAATGGTGAAAACCGTTTTACGATATCTTTTACTGTTGAAATGTTATAACCGTGTAATGACAACAATAGCCACATACACTGAAGTGCGAAAAGACATGGGATACCTACCTAGTAACGTGTGAGACCAAGCACGGCGAAGTGCAGTAACTGCACGTGGCACGAGCACGAAGTCGCTGGTAGTCCGCTGGAAGGATGTGCAGCCATGCAGTCTCGATTGCTGTCCATAATTCGGTCGCTGTTGCAGGTGGAGAATCCTGGGCACGAATAGCCCGTTCGATGATATCCCACATGTGTTCGGTAGAGTTCATGTCCGGCGATCTAGGGGAGGCAAATCATGCGTTGGAAGTTGCCATAATATTCCTCAAATTGGTCGCGCAGCATTGCGTCCCAGTGACATAGCGCATTGTCATCCTGGAAACCCCCATTGTTGGCCGGATACACGAAGTCCATAAAGGGCTGGAGATGGTTACCAAGCAGCTGAACATAGCGCTGACCGGTGAATGTCCGGTTCAAGCGGACCAGAGGACCCAAATCATGCCAAGAAAACACGCCCTATACCATGATGGAGCCACCACCAGTTTACACAGTACCTTGTTAACAACTTGGATATGACCTAATGGGGTCTGCGCCACACCCGGACCCTACCATCTGCGCGTACCAATTGGAAACGTGATTCATCTGAGCATACTACACGTTGCCAGTCCTCTAAGGCCCAATCCACATGTTCGTGAGCCCATGTGAGTCGCCACCTCAGATGGACAGCGATTATCAGCTGCACACATGTCAGTCTTCGGCTGCGGTACTCCATGGAGACCAGGTTACGCTGAACTGACCTCTGAGATGCGTTTCTGGGACGTCCTGCATTGATGCCTGTGTCAGATCAGTGTTTTTTGTCTGTTTGCCTAGATGTCGCCGGTCGCGGTCGTTCAGTACCTATGGGGGGCCACTGGGTTTTCCTTGATAGGTCGTAATGCCTCCAATACGGGACTCACAGTCCACCCTTGACACTGTGGAGCGAGTAAAGTTCAAAATGCCGACGACTTCAGAAATTGCGTGTCCCATTCGTCTAGCACCAAATATCATCCCGCACTCAAACGCCGATAATTCCCGTCAGGTTGCAATCACCACGGTACACAACGTTTCATTGAACTCACGGAGGTCCAAATGACCACATTGTAACTACTTCGTGCGGTTCGACGGATTTCCCGCGATGTTTCCTCTTGATGTCCCAGGGCTTTTGGGACTTCAGTGTATGAAAGACGCCTATGGCTGGTAATATTCTACCTTTGTTCAATACAAACTTCACAGGTCCATACTAACGCTGTTTACAAGATTTGTTCGACATGTCGACCTTCCATCTCAACACCCTTTCCGAAACTACATGAAATTAGCATGAACGCTGTTCAACATATTGTTCGTTACATTGGCACAAGCATCGCTGAGTTTGCTGCTGCAAATGTTGAATGTTTGGAATTTTCACTTCATAGACCTTTGCTTCAAGATAACACAGGAAATAATCCAATTGTGTTAGGTCTGGCGAACGTGGTGGACAATCTACGGAGACATGACGTGCGATCCAACGCCCTGGAAATTATTCATCAAGCCACTCACGGACACAAACACAGTAATAAGGGGCTCACCGTCGTGCGGGAAATGAAAAATTCTGCATCCTCATCTAAAATCATTGGCATTACTCGCTCTTGTAACGCATGTTAGAAGGTAGCAGCATCCAATGTACCGCGAAAGAAACATGACCTAATAATGTTAATGCGTTGACCTCTGATACTACACCATACCATACCATTGCTTTCCCTGCCCCTAGCATTTTACATGGACCAGCCCAATGTGGGCTACAACTGACCAATTACGTACAATGTGATATGCCAGATGTTGATTTTACTCCAAGAATGGTGTCTCTTTAACTCATGTTAGATAGTGTGTAATCCCTGTGAATCTCGTAATTGAATCCAGATTGGTCGCTATTAAGAATTACAGTTGAATAATAATTTGAGACGATCTTGTCGGTGAATTCAATACCAAATGCGGTCGCAGAATTCTCAATCTCTTCTTCTGACTGAGCATGTTTGTACGGCACAAAGCGAGTAAAAATTTTGTGAGCTGTCTTCAAATTCCAAACCCAGGTTCGTCCACCTTTGAAATCAGTTAACCCAAGCTCTCTAACTTTTCTACGTGATAATCGCCTGATATCAATATCATGGACAGTTCTTAGATTATTTCTTGTCTCTTGAAACTTTGACCACACACAGTCCGATATGACCTTCAGTTTCTCACGTTTTGTTCCTTGTTAATCATAACATATGATACCGCGATAGATAGTTCCTAACCTTTACTCCCTTAAAGTCGTGAATGATTGTCTTCAGTGACCATCCTCTAGCTTCAATTACCTTTTTGACATAATCAAATGGAACACAACCGTTAGCCACGTCATCACTCAAAGGCTCATAAACCGACTTTGTTTCAGTCACTTGCTTGGAAGGCATTTGCACTAATTCTTCATCATCCAGGATTATAGTGATGGTGGCGTCTTCAAGTTTGTTGATTAAACTGAAAATACTATTTGCTGTCTCCCTTTCTTCATCATGTACTTCCTGTGTTGAAGATGGTACTTCAATCTGGCGTAGAACCACTAACACCTTATTTGCATCGTAGGTTTATAAGGACATACAAACACCAACACTTACACAATATCACTCACACACTAATTATAGGTCACTAACGTACGATCATAAAAGTAAAGATGTACTTTTACAGTCGAACACATCTTCTACCACACTAACACAGTCACAAGTTACTTCCACACGATCAGACCACCTCTTACAAACAACCTGTTTATTGCAAACAAGTTAATATGGGCAACTAGAAACTGCGCCAGTAAACTTAACTGGCGGTCTGTATATAACAGATCAGTTAAATTACCGCCATGTACTTTGCGAATAGACATTGAAGAGTAGCCTACCTTCAGGTACGCGTATAGTTCGATGTTGAAAGATGAAAACAATTTCAAATTGAAAAAATAATAAGTATAAACAAACTCTTTGTAATAGTGATGTCAGAATTCTAGTAGGGTAATATTTTTAAATCGAGATAAGACCAGATTTGGGTTTTACCACCTCTACTAAAACAAAAATAAATATCATTTCCGTATTGACGTCTGTATATATACTATGTAAGGAAAGAAATTCTTGTTTCTTTCTATTAAGATAACTAATAATGATTAAATGAAAGATCTTTGTTTCTTTCAAAAGCTCTATCCTAAATTGTGGGGAATATGTCATTAATGTCTCATCCTGGTGGAAATTAGTCTCCTGGTTTTTCTTTTTTTTTTTATGTGTGTGAAAGGAAACCAGAGAAAGATTAATGACAGTGACGTCACAGATATGGTAGCCTATTCTGTTGAGGGAATAAAACTGAGGTTAATATGTCCCTAAGCTGATTGACCTACTTACATCTCATGAAATTTCGATAGGAACTTGAGAAATTAAGATCGTTTATCATCTCGTGAAAAATTGGTTAACTTGACGTTTTCGTTTTGGATGGATATATTCGATGGTTTTTACCGAGCGACTCTAGCTTACTTGGTAAATTGTTGGCATCGCATTCACAAGATTATCGGACCGATCCCAACGGCCGGTCATCCTGTCTGAGATTTTGCCAGTTTTTCCTGTCCCAACCAAGATAATACCGGGATGGTACCTAGAAACGACGGCCTTGTCAACTTTCTTTCCTTTACTCCATTCCGGCCGGAGTCAAGCATGTGTAATGTTTTCTTATTTTACCTTCATGTAGCTGGACATGAGTATGTGTTATCAAATGATGGTAATACTGCAAATCAAACCATTTGAATAATAATAATAGTGACTACTGCAGCTGTATGCAGCATAAACCCAATTGTTTCTCGTATATTCCATCTGTGTCCAAGTTCTTTGTCTCTTTGTGTGACACAAACCACATGTGTCACAATCATCAAGAATGATCATTTTCGGTACTACTTGCTATAAAAAATCTTCTGCTAAAGCAAACTTCGGAAAACACTTTCTTTTTCTTTCTGTGTTATATTTATCAAGCGACATATGAAGCCTTGTTTCCAAACAATTCCACTCGTGCGCTGAATCGAGCGCCGCCATGTTATGACGTAAGCAATCAGCAGACGGCTTGTCATGGAACTACATGTTTGTTACTATTTCTTTTGTCTGTATTGCTAAGAACCTTACTTACTTACATACCCTATGGTTTACAGATCTCGCAAGTTCATCACCTTACTAACAAACGTTCGACATAGGATTCTATCCTGGTCAAGATCAAGCCAGTTTTCATCACAGACACCTACTCCTCGAAGATCCTCTCTAATATTGTCCTCACAATGTCGTCTCGGTCTTCCCAACGGTCACTTTCTATCCGGTTTTCCAACCAAGATGGAATATAGTTTTCGTTTTTGTCCCATCCGAGCTACATGACCTGCCCATCTTAGTCGTCACGATTTCATCTTTCTTACAACATCGGGTGAATCGTACAGTCTGTGAAGTTCTTCGTTATGCAGTCTCCTCCATTCTCCAGTCATTTCGTCCCGTTTCGGCTCCTATATCTTTCTCAAGACCTTATTTTTTCAAACACTCGTATTTTATGTTCATCTGCTAGGGTCGTACTCCAACTTCCCCAACCGTAAAGTATTACCGGTAGAATAACGGTTGATATTAATCGGGAGGTTAGGAGTTTCTGGACTGAATAGAAGCATACGTTGTCCGATATTAAACGATTTTTATTTCTTCCGTGACCTCGCTTTTGCTTGTTACATAGGCTCCCAAGGATTTATATTTGTTTACTTTCTCTATGTTCTCATTCCGATTGTTATACATTTATTTCCGTTATTCCCTGTGTTTCGGTTTGTTATCATATATTTTGTTTTCTCTATGTTTACCAGTAGACCTATCTCATTGCAAACTTCTACTGAGACCTCGGTGTTTCCTTGTAGTGCCTCTATATCGTCCCCTATTAAATCCACATCATCTGTGTAGGAGAAAAGTGGATTCAAGCCATTTTATGTTAGTCCCTTTTGGTCCTCTTTTATTTTTCAAATCGCTTATTCTATAAAGATAAACAATAGTGGTAACAAGGCATACTCTTGTTTCAATGGGTACCCACGGTTATGCGTATAGAGCTTCAATTCTTATATTTGTTCTCCCTTGTGCACATCAAGAAGTTTTTCAAATTACTTATCCACACATCGATAATTTTAGTCGGATCCGCTTGCAGGTCTCCGCGTTCACTTCTAATCATCCCTAACCTTCGCTGGTAGCCTTTTCTTAACGAGTTTACCCCTTTGTATAGATCTCGTATGTTATTTGTCTTCCCGTTTTCACCTCTCTCCTGAATCTTCCGTGTCAGATATTTTACCTTTTTGTTTCTGAACCCTCGTGTGGCACTGCGTTTTGCATTATTGTAGTGTTTGGTGTTTACTTGGCTTTTATTACTTAGCCATCGCTGTTCTTGCTTGTTTCCGTTCCTCATGAAGTTTAAGGCATTCTTCATCAAACCAAGATTTATTTCTCTGCTGTTTCTTCTCACCTATATCTTCCTTTGCTTTGCTCTTGACTTGTCACGAATTGCTTCCCACAACTTACTTACATCCATCTCATTATTAATTTCATCTTTATTACTACTCGACTCGGCCAAGATTTCGACTTGGTAGTCTGCTTTTACGCTTGGATTATCTAATCGTTTAACTTTGAATTTAAGTTGTTTTGATCCTTTCCTTTCTCTGTTTGCGATGCATAACTTTTCCCTCACTTTTGTGATCATTAACTGATGGTCGGTGTAAGCTTCCGCTCCTCTGTAAGACCTAACGTCCATTATGTTTGTGTGTCTTCGTCTGTCTACTACTACGTGATCGATCTGGTTGAGCGTTTTGCCATCCGGAGATACTCATGTGTATTTGTGTATGTCTTTGTGCTGAAAGAATGTGCTCTTTACTAGTAGGGTTTTCGAGATCGCGAAAGTTATTAGTCTTTTTCTCCATTGTTGTTGGTGATTTCGTGAAGGCTGTATTTGCCTATTATAGTAGGTCTATATTTTTCCTGTTTCCCTACCTTAGCGTTGAAATCACCCAACAAAATTTTCGTACTATACTTCGGTAATCGGCCAAACAACCTTTCTAGCTCCTTTGCCATTATCATTAGCCACCTCGGTCGGAGCATAGACATTTATTAAAACCATGTTGCACCATCGGGTACGTATGGTAACGTACGATAGTCTTTCTTTACGAGGATACTGTTCTTAATTAGGAATCTGTTGCGAAATTACGAGAATGTTTACCTCCGTAGTAGAAAGTGTACTTGCCTTGTTGAATGCTATTCTGGCCCTCCCACCGGAATTCCTGTATCGCTAATATACGCAGCTCGTATTTTTCCGTCTCACGTACCAGCACCTGAAGAGCGCCCGTTCGTATGAAACGTCCGTATTCTAAAGTCTTCTTTAATCCTGTTCTTGGAGTCCCCTGAAGCAGTCCGAATGAGGGACTAGTTTCCCTCCGGAATATTTTACCCCAGAAGAATTCATGAACCATCTGTTACCATTTCTTGACATGTTTTAGCGGTGTACAGTTGTCAGCTCTATGACCACACAGTAAAGGCAGGCATTTAAGATGTCGTCCTTTGTCCATTTCTGAGCCTTGCCGATGTCATATATCTTGAGCCTCAGGGTGATAATAGTGAAGAAGCTTCCCTTTACCATGATAGTTTTGTTCGGGGTTATCTTGCCCTAACTGTTAAGAACCGATAGCAAAAATAGATGAAATTGAATTGTAAAAGTGATATGTAATTCCTTTGTTCATTAACACGATAATAAGATTTCATAATAAAATGTTTGTCACCTTGCCGCGAAATTAAAAGCGTAAAAGAGTTGTATCCAGTAATGTAAATAGCATCAGCTGTATAGCCTTACGTCGCCTGTACTCACTATCTATTGAATCTAGGTTAAAATTCGAATCACCCTTGAATCATATTAACCATCGCAATAAAATTTGAACCGAACTGAAACTGTCATGGTTGGCGATCGATTCAAGGTATTTTGCTCGGCATTTTAAAACAAGAAAAGAAGAAAAATTAAGAATATACACGCATTACTTCATGAAATTATTAGTATATACGGTTTCAATAACACGTTTCAATAAATTTAAGCACACAAACGAAAGTACAAATAATAGAGAGGACTGACAATTTGCGATATATTTATCACTATTTAATGTAAACTTCACGTCTTATTTTTCCTCCCGTAGTAGATCTCATGGCATTGCCCTCTGTTAGCGAGATGCCGAACTATGTCGAGGCGTGTGAACGGCGCGCTGGTATGAATATATTGAATAAGATTTTAACATATAACAAAAAGAGAAGTATCTAAGAAATAAACATGTAAATTAAATTTATTGCATTGACGTTACTGTTCGTAGACGTAAAAACAAACAAGTTCCTCGATAGGATTCGATTACTCCTCGGTGAATGTATGAAAAGTTTTAAAAAATACGCACTAATTATTTATGCCACGATAGCAATACGTCAAACTCGACACAAAATAATGATAACATTGCAAACTCAGACAGTACCATGTCATTCATTTCAGCCATTTCTGTTATTAAAAATAGATATCTGAGAACCTGGCGGAGAGGTCCGGTGGGACGAAGACGTCCAGCTCGATATTACTTATGTCACACACACCAGACATTCCAGTGTACTATGACGCAATCTTGCATGTATAGCTGCAGTTTTATATGGCGTCAACGGAAGATGTGAGCGGTTTGTTTCTGAGAGAAGAAATAAAATTCTGTTTTCTTGGAAAGTACTACGGCATTATACTATAATCTGTAATGTAGAGAGACTTGAATAATATCTCTCAGTGCAGATCAGGGTTGGACTGGGTACTTCAAAAGGGCCCAGATCTTTGATTTCTGAAGGCACATAATATTCTGACGAACTCAAAAACACAAGGTAACGAAAAAAAAAATATGCCGTTTTCAAAGTCCTAGGGGAAGATGTGATATGGAAATAAATTCCTAAGGTGCTGGAAAAGCGATAGGGTTAGCAGTGGCAATATTGACCTTGGCCAAGACAGGCACTTAGCGGACTCACATTAGTCATAGCTCGAGTAGTGGCGAAGACAAATGGAGGTGTCGAAACAGCTAGTTAGAGTTTGTCTGCTGTATGACTTTAAGGTGGATTTGCCCGCTCCCAAATCAAGTCGCCGAATATGTCAAGTCTTTGGGAATAATACTGTGAATGAACGCACGGCCAGGAATTGGGTCCAGAAATTCTTGTCGGGAGATTTGTCCCTCTGTGATGAACCCCTCCTGAAGACGATCATATAGCAGGGCAGTAGCCAAACGTGTGGTGAGCTTGTCGAATGCTTCCAGGTTTCTGATGAAACAGTCAGACTTCTCTTGCACCGCATAGGGAAGGTATACACGTTGAGCAAGCCAACATTGTCGGAAGCCAAACAAGGACCGACGAGTGACGGCCTGTTTGTCATATTCGATCGAATACTCACCAGTGGCGGAAAATGGGTCCTCTATGAGACTCCCGAGAGTGCTCTCACACCACAAGACCACCTTTGCACCCACGCTGTATTCGGTGGATTGCTCGCCAAGTAGTGCACTTCGAGCTGCTATCACCCGGCTAAACCATCACTGCAGCCCTGTACTTGCAGCTGTTGGAACGTGTGCAACAGCCAAAGAACAGAAGGAGCCAGCCAGCATTAGTGAATCTCAAGGGTGTACTGTTCCTTCCCCGATATCAGAGTAAGCTTGATTCAAACTTGTTGGAAACTTACAATTTCAAGTGTAAAAGCTTTTATCAAGCTTGGCAAGACAATTCTAAAGCTTGAATCAAGCTTGGATTATATTTGCTAATTGGCACCTGGCAAATTTGCTACAAGTTTGCCATATAGAGCGTGAAATAAGCTAGCGGCCAAATATATCAACGCAATTGTCCACGTTCAACATGAATCACTCTTGCAATATCAAGTCAACTTAGTGCAGTCAATTTCAAACTTGAATCAAACTTGTTAGATCAATCGTAACTACACAAGCCAAAGTTAACTGAAAATCAATCTTATCATAAGCTTGCATGCTATGTGGTTTACCGACAATGCCAGACGGCATTTGGCACGGGTGGCCAGGGTTATCACACAGAGACTTGGATGGGAAACAAAATACCATCCACCGTACTCACCGGACCTTACGGCAACAGATTATCATCACATCTTCCATTCCATGGATAACCACCTTCGTGGAAAATCCTTCGCCAATCAGATCGACTAGGAGCATTCACTCATGACCTACTTTTCTCGACCAAGATCTCCAGTTTTACCTCCAGAACATTGCCAGCAAGAGGAACGTTGGCAGAAGGTGATGGATATCGATGAGTATTACTTTGAGGACTAATGGGAAGTTATATTTTCTGTTTACCTTTCTATCAAAAACGCCAAGAACTTTTTTGGTTACCTTGAATAACAAACACATGATAACGAAAGTCAATGATGGATCTACAGAACTATTTAAAATTTGAGTCTAAAATAACACGAAGTAAATTTACACAACACAGACTACGGTACTCACTACCAATGAGGTAATCGTGATGACATGGGTACCAGATCATCATAAACTAATATTTACGTATATAAATCAAAATAATAGTAGCCTGGTAAAAGGAATAGTAAAAACAAGTACGTTGGGGGTAGAAAGAACAACGGATGGAGTGTGAGAGTTTCTTCTGCAGAACAGCTGTCTCCAACCTTTGTTTGTCAGCGGGCCGAATTAAACAAAAAGAGGGTTAGGGTCACATTAAAAAGGATGAACTGAAAAGTAATATAGTAATTTTAATATATTAACTTTTGTGCAGGTACGTTATATTAGTAACCAGAAATTAAATAATTATCTGCATTATGTTGAATATTTAAAGCTAATGGCCAAATTCCTTGTGTTTCAAAATTATTTTCTTTGAGATCCAATGTAGAATATAGTTTCTGTAATTTTGGATTTATTTCGCGGTCAGTCATCCTGCGACATGTAGGTTGAAGACCCTTGCTGTAGAACAATCAGTACTGAAATAAGGTTGTAATGGTTAACATATGAATTATCCATGACTTCTGTAACAAGTATATGAAGGTACTTTTCTTTAAATTGCTTCCCTGAAAAGTTTGAAATAATGAGATATGACACTTTGTGATGGGCCTAACGATATATGGACCTTTGTACCCCCACATGTGATGCCTTTACTTTTTTAATTGTTTTATCGGTGTTCCAATATTGCTTTAATGTCTAAATTGTGGCTAAAGACTTGTGCTTTATAAATTATAACGGAAGCTTCTTTATTCTCATCTTGTCATTAGAACGAGAATTATGGCTCAATATATGCTTAAGGTGTCTTCCTTATCCCGCTCTTCCCTATTTGCTGTTCTAAGTGATTCAAGTGTATTTTGCCAACGTATATATATTAATTATTTCGGTAAGAGATGATGTGAATATTTTTCTTTTTCTTTCCTTTTTGTTTACAAACTTCCGAGTAAGAAACAAACACAGTGAACAGATTTATTGCTAACAAGGCTGTACATTACACTACCACTGAGCAAGAAGATAAAAATATCAGTGATAGCTTCAGCGTCGTTAACAGTGATTTTGAACAAGTCATTGGGCGCATTCAACGTACTAAGGAAGCACTAAGCGCTGAGAGAGTACTTGAATCTTATTGGTTTGCCTACAGGTAGCAACCAATACGATTATAATGCTCACTCAACGCTTAGTGCTTAGTCCGTTGAATGCGCCCATTGTTATGGTATTAAAGCTCTTATGATGATCTTGTTCATTCCTTGTGGTTGAATGTTTTCTGTTTAGTGTTTTCTTGGGTTTCATTTGCCAGGCGAATGTTGAAACAGTATCTAGAATAAAGACCTCGGTTCTCATCTTTCCTCTCCATTTCCCACAGGCAGGTGACGGGCTGATGTCATTAGCTGCTATAATAGCCTGGAAATCAAACTAAAAAAAGGAACTATAGCTACTTTTAGTTTGGATATTCACTTGTGAGTATTTGATAGACTCACAAAGTGAAATTCCGACCATTTATAATCAGATTATCCCGAATCACCATCTTGAAATCAAAAACATTCATACAACATATAGATTGATTTAATTAGTTTGAAAAAAGTTCTGCTTAAATTTGAATACTTTTTTCTTTAAGATAATGTACGTATCCTTATGTACAATTAGATTTATTCGCAAACTGGACGTTTGATGTTCTACCCAGTTGACATGTACTGTACAGGAGGGTGGAGAAAGATGATGATAAAAAACAATCTTTTGTTTATTACTCAGGATTCTATTTTTTTAAAAGATATACAAAAATTACGTATTTAAATCGTTGAAACCTCTATTTTAAAATGTTCTAGTTACAACACTAAAGCAAAAGAATTGTGTTTGGCATCTTACATTTTTCAAAACAGCTATGAACCAAAATAGTGCATTTGACACATGACTGGGATGTCGACCACTGTGGGCAAGTTAATGTGAGTGTAACATTATGAAGCAAAGTGAAGAAAAGACCAGAATAATTCTAATTAACGTCACAGAGTAATTTAAACTAAACAGCAATTACCTCTCTTGTATCCAGTACACAGTTCATGCCACCATCATTTACAAGTGCAGCACTGTATCCAAGTTTCGTCAGGATGCGATACGTAAAGATCATTGTAACTAACGCAATACCAGTCTTTTATTATCGAGTTTTCATTTTCTCCTGTGCAAAGTTGAGTGCTATACATAGTCGGTTTGAATGGAATTCTCGTTATTTTCCTTCGTTGTTGCTGATGTTTGACTTGCTGAAATGGTGATGACACGATTATTGCAGAAGTTTCGTCTTTTCTTCTACAATCACTTTATTGGCAAACATCCTTGCAGTTTTAGAACAATCCTTGATGATTTCCGGATCAACACAATCTATTTTTTCAGTACCGTGATCCATGTCAATTTTCTCAGGAAATAGACGGTAAAAAGTAGATATCTAAAAATATATTGGAATATACGAGGAACATGGAAGTTGCTTCAGATGATTTCAATGATATTCGAAGAGAAACCACTTTTAAACATACCTTGGCGATCAAATTAGCAACCTCACAAACTTTTATTTTTCAGCTCTACGAACTGTGAAAATTTTGTCTTCAGAGGTCTGTAGAAACAAACTGAAGTATGTGTCGTATGAGATAGAGGACTCAACACCGACATGATGTGTATAACATATTTGGATATATGGAAGAGACAAATGTGATCCATAATTGTGGACAACAAGAAGAACAGTGTTTTCTTTAATTTTAGATGAATAATTAAAAATGTTTCTTCCATTTAACAAAGAAATGAGCATTTATCTAACCTGATTCAGAAAATAAACATAGAGTACCACGGAGTGGGATAAATTAACCAATCGTCAAGATGTCCTGCCCAAGCGTTCGTCAACATCGCAATACGCCATTTTCTTTTTTTTAAGTATCAAACAAAGCACTGTTAATTTATGAAATGCTTTCAGAAGGTACTATGGTAAAAACTGAATTTCTGTACTATGTTAACCAACCAATTCCACAAGCGTTGAAATGTTTTCAGTAATAGAAAAAAAAACTGTACAATAACGAAAAACATATTTTTACATACTGCACACAAATCACGATTTGTTGTGGATCTAATACTTTAATCATTGAATCAAGGTTGTCAATTATTGAATTTGTTTCCCACTTCGACGTACATATTATACGTCGTACATATTATACGTACATATTATACGTACATAGTATTATAGTGTGTCATTAGCAATCTACATACGCGCAATGTCTTAACTGTGACGAAATATGACGCAGTTTTCTTATGAGAAAATTAAAAAAAAAAGCACAGACAATAGCAAGAGTCTATGTACACTTATGTACACTAAGATTAATAAAAATGGCCCAGGGTACTGTTTCAAAGTCCGACAAATTGCACAACCTGGCAATTTATAAGAATCTAAGTGTAAATTCATATTTACCAGCTATTGTAATTTGTTGAGAAATTTTATTTGTGAACCGTTCGCATTCTTGATTTGGAATATTTGTTTGTGAATAGTACGTGCTAGAAATTTCAACTCGACTTTATTTTGCAAAATTACGGTATTTTATTTATTTAAGAAAAAGCTGGCTAGTTCATTTTCCAGTGTAAACCTCCAATTCAAATTGTTCAAAGAAGGTACGTCAGATTATTATGCCATCATCTAAAACACGGATGTATATATATAACGGATCTACTGCTAGCGACCCGAAATTGACGCCAGCACATACGCGCGCACCTCGAGTACCTGGCAGTTTGTAATTGATTAAATTAACATTAAACCTTCCTCGCTTTCTTCCTAAGCACCACATTTAAAAACTCAAGTACAGACAAACCAATAAGACATGCAAATTCATCCCAATCATCCAGGCAAGATTAATCAAAAACTGAAGTCAAGTTGACCCAGCTTAATACATTACATATTTACATCCATGATCTCAAACTATTTGGAATTGCTGGGAACGAGAATACTGTTATGTTTCAACTTAGAAACATTATCACACTGATCAAAATAGAACTTTGTATTTATTTAGAATCTGTTATAATATAAATTTAACGCACAATAATTGATAAACAAGCTATCATATACAAGTCAAAACTGACTGGCGCAATGAATTCTAATCTACACAAACCTTTGTTTTTAATCATTGACCTCTATCTAAAACTGATATTGGACTGATCGTTGCTATTGAAAGTTTAATGAGCCGGGGGTATAGTTAATCTCGATTGTCCACTTCCAGTCTAAATCGATATGGACCTAATTTTCAGTTCTTAGTTTTCTACGCTTGTTATCTCTGTGCGGAACGTTTCCATTTATGTCTTAATTGTTCTTGTAAAAGAAAGAAAGAACTTAAATACTATTTACAGTATGTACTATTATATGCACAATCTGGTACGTCCGTAACTCAGGAATGAAGACATAAATCAAAACATGACACACAATGATAAAAAGCGTTCAAATCTGTTTTAGAACTGAAAATTTGCCCCATATTAGACTAGAGTGGAAGTGGACCATTGAAGCTAAACGTTTGCTCTCCCGACACTAGTCGATCACTCCAGTATCGTTACGTAGAGCTCGATGGTTTAAATATATTCTTGTTCATTATATAATAGCAATAACAATAAATATAAAGTTGAAAAAATGACTAGCAGACTTCCTTTGTGTGCTTCCCTATTTCATAGAATATTAATTGGTTCTAATTTTATCACCTTTTGTTTTTCAGGTTCTGTATCTCATCGTAACCAAACTTAATCCGTGTGTGCTGTTTCCACGTTAATACCTCGAACTGTAAAAAAGAAAAAAAAATATTTCATAGAACCAGTGAACTGAACCCAAGTATTTACTCCTGGACTCCGTACAGCAAAAGATCGATAAAGTTCATTCGGAAACTATAAATTACGATCGGAAGGTGATAATGAAAAAGCAAGAGTTGAAACACTACAAATGGGAGAAAAAGAATAAGAAGGAATTTAAATTTTCATAACCCGAAAACAAAATGTCGGTTAATAGTGAATAGAAATAGAATTTTACATGTTTTCATGAGTATCCAGGATCATATAGGTAATACAAGATGCCAAGACAATATATATTTATTAAATCTTTTTTTGTTCTCACTTGTTAAGTAACGTACGAACTACATTAACTTGTAAGTTACAAAGACATTATTCATCGAATTCAGCCGTCTCATTAGTAAATGGATTTCATTCAAAAATGAATAATATATATATATAAATAGAGAACATTTTTATTAAAATACAGTGAAATAATAGTTTAAAAATATAAATAGTAGTGCGTCAAATAGATGTCCACAATATTTGTGGCAAAGTTGTTTTTTTTTTTTCGTAAAACCGGCGCGTAAATTGAAAGTGATATTTTGTAGTAAACACATGCTCTATTACGAGCTAAAATAAAACGTCCAACTTCATCGTAAACGCAAATCTCTCAACAAGCAAGCTTGGCGGAGAAGACAGGTTCAGTGATGATTTAAAAAAGTATTAATAGTAATGGACAAAAGACTACAATTAGTAAGAATGCAGAGAAGTGTTGATTCATCTCTTTGCATAAGCGGAGTATTTACCTCGATTTCTTGCATGTCCAAGTGCTGTGTACTGTTTAAATGAGCTTCTGTATAATTACAACTGTCTTTCTATGTGTCTTGTCAATGGGAAGCATTTACTTAACATAATATTAATCGCAGAACAAAACAGGAAAATGTTGGTAGAGTAATATTTACGAATAACTATCATAATTCTCTGTCTACTAATGTATGTTTAAAAAGTATCTTTGATGTATATTCTCTTCTAAGAAAAAAAAAAAGTAAATTAGCTTGAAAGACTTCTTGAGAATCATGGTCAGACATCGAAACTAAAATCAATGTGATATTCAACTTAGGAAAAAAATATAAAAATACACATTTTAGAAAACATAACTCAAAATTATAAATCCAAAGAAAGAAATTGCTCTTGTGATAAAGAAAAAAAAAAGGCAAATTTTATTTAATTTGTGTAATAAAAATTATGAATTAAAAAACTGTTTATATTTGTAGACTGTTTTTATTGTATACATGACAGAGGACCAAATAAGTGGCTACCTATTTTTGTTAGATATTGTACATATTAGCAGTGTAAACCTATTAGAAGTGATTCTTTGTTATCATTAATATGAACGTACAAAATATTTTCTCACACAAAAACTGGAACAAGTGTTGTTTTCGTGATTTCATTCAGCACATACATTACAAAAGAACGAAAAGATTTCCAATATGTACCATAGTGATGAAACTCATAGAAAAAGAAATATTATATTTAGGTATTATGCACATCATTCACGAAAATCCAGATCTTATAATAGGAAGATGCCCTCATATGTCTGTCAATGTCAGGAAATGATGAAACTATTAATCAGTGAAATAATAATTTAAAGGTATTTTATGCTATGCAAGAGCTACAATGATTCGAAATAAAAGGACTGTTATGATTCCGGTTCAAAAGAATTTACAAAAAATCAAAACGTAGAATATTTTCGAGGATTGAAATTAAGAAAAATCTTTTCATATTGGATGTAATCTAATCTAACCTAATGTAGTAAGTATATCAAATCTGCAGCTAAAAACTGAAAAAAATAAAATGAAATGACACGAAAAAGAGTTAATACATGGATATGTAAATTTCATAAAAATACAAGCCATAAAATACTTAGACAATAGAACAGCCCCCAAAGTCTAAGGCCGCCTTTTCATCTACGCGTGTTTTGTGTGCAATTTCATATAGTAGCCAATAGAAATACAAGCTTACGGATTTCTATTGACTATTCATTGAAATCGCATGTGAAGCACGCAGCGAACGCGTACATTAAAAGCTGGCCTAACATAGTCTTCAGTTTAAAATGACGTGAGGGATTGCGTAAAATAAACCCTGTGAGAAGCACGTTTCGAAAAAAATAAATATCAAATCATTTTTCTAAGACTGTCTTTTCATGTACGCGTAACTTGTATTAGTTGAATTGCGGCGCGTATTTCTATTGGTTGCTAGACCAAATCGCACTTAAAACTCGCGGGTAGCGCGTACATGAAAAGGTGGCCTAATTCTTGACTGTAAAGAAGAAACACATGGTCCATCATTTTAAGAAAATAAAATGCAATGACATTGCAGTTAAAAACTCACCGTTTCTCTTGTATATGATAATTAAAATTATAATACTGTATATTTGTTTTACCGATCTAAATGTGTCAGAATCCAGAATTGTAACAAAAATCATTAAATAACTCTCCTAAGTTGATTTCAATTATATTGATTACATCATCCACTATCAAAATAAGTCTGACATGTGTGAGCGACCTAACCTGTCACTGTGTTCACTACAAACAAAGAACATGCTATAAATGAAAATGACTGTAATACAATAACAGTAAATAAAATCATTATTATGTACTTCCTGTACATGTTCGTTCTTCCTAACTATACATCAAAGCAGACAAGTCTTTCAAGCTGATACATTTTTTTTAAATAAAGAAAAATGGATGTCTACAACCACTGACCTGCATTTTAACATACTAAAGTGCTCGTAAACATTACAAATCGAGTTAGTACCTGAGCACAAGAGGGAACACAACCTTGTTTGCACACTTCAGTTTAATTCAAATGTGGTTAAACTTTCAGTTCTGTTTTTCACACTCTTAATCGCTGCGTGGCCCGTTTCTATTTATCATTTGAGTTCCACAAAAACAACATAGATTATTTGTAGGATGCTATTTTATACGCAGTCCAGTATGTACTTAACTCAAAGATGTACATAACTCATTTTGTGACTAGTTTAGATACTAACCGATCACTCCAGTATTATAAAATACAGATCAATGGTTTACAACATCTAAATATTATTCAAAAAAATAATATTACAGCATGTTTGTTCTTTGTGTCTATTGCATCAATGTTGCTATGGTATTATAAAAAAAAGATCTTAAAGACTTCGTTATTTAGTAAAATAAAAAAAAAACTCTCAGCTTCGACAATGTTAACTGTTTCTAGCGCTATTTTATTATACTTGTAATTCATTTGCATTTTGATTGTTCAATAGATGTTTCAATAATTTATGGAGTAGTAAGTTTCTTTTTTTATTGTATAAAATTATTAATACTTCATTCGCTTATTGTTGAATGTATATACTAATCAAAGTGCTTTTATTCACACACACGAAGCAAAAAAACGCAATTTATAAATCTCATTACAAAAATAAACCTTTACTATTCATCCATTGTTCACTCTGATAATTTGACTTTTTTATTCTGAAGGTATTTTCATATATTTGATACGTAGAATTCAGAATATAAATTTCTATATTTTATTCAGTCAGTAAAGAAGTTTTTTTTTTCTTCAACACGCAAACTTAGAAGATAAAAAATATTTAGGTCTAACATTGATAGGAAGTGTAAAAGGGATATTTCAGAGAAGTACTTTTCATTTTAAAATACACTAGATACGTAGAGAGGAGTTATCATAGACTACTTGGCTTAAACCGTACTTCGCGTTTGGATTCATATGTTTTCTAATATTTTCTCATCATTTGCAATAGCGTCAAAATTTTGTAACAGCTATTTCAAAGAAATGACGGAGTGAAATATCATTCGTCAATTTATGAAAGTTTTCTTGAAAACTAATACATGAGCACTCATGTAGATCTTCAAACTGAAGTCTATGAATGTACTATTGAATTGTACATTACAACAAAGGCAAGTCACAGTTTACTTTTTACGTGTCTTAATTGAAATTGTATTCAAGTCTTCTAGGCCAAATGGATGTAGATAAGAGAATTAGTGGAATGAAGACAGTGGAAGGAAACAGAAGCCGATAAAACCTCCACACGCCGTTTGTCCACCAAGACCCGGGATCAAAACAAAGTTTCCACGCACCAGAGCTGAGCGCTCTACCGCTGAGCCATTATGACCCTCTTTTCATGCCGTACGATGTTTTACAAAACACCTCATTGTTTCAAAAAAACAAACAAAAAACACTCAAACGACAATTTTATATGTATATTTTCAGTTAGGGCTACTTTTCTTGTAAGCGCGCGTTGCTTACGATTTTGGTGAGTAACCAATTGAAACACATGTTACACGTAGAACACCCAACAAAATACGTGTTCCAATTGGCTACTCAGTCAAATCACAAACAACGCACGCTTGCAAGAAAAGCAGCCCTTAGTGATACAATATAATTAAAGTTTACTAAATGTGACACACTTGTCAATATTTTGATGTTCCTTTCTGCAAGAATATGAAAAAAAGAAAAAGAAATATATAATTTTAAAGAGCTGAAACTATTAATTAAGTGATAATACTTGACTTGATGACTTGGTAACACTGATTGTTCCTTGTGTGAGTTAGTACTGTTTCTCATTGTCCAAAAGAATAATTCGAGGCTGTTATTCACCTAAAACTGATATTTTGTGATGAGAACGATAACACATTCTTTGCCTTAATTCGAAAATCATGCACAAAGTGAAACAAAAGTTTTCGTTTCGGAGATAAACACGAATGGTTTTTAAATGTTTTTCATCCTGTCATTCTTTTTTTTTTTGAAGATCTGCATGAAGTGTAAAGAAATCAAGATTGCATACTCAGCACAACCGCCATTTCTTAAATATTATTCAGTATTACATAAAATCATTAATCCATTAGTGCTACTAGCTTTAGTCGCTAATATTTTTAGCTGGTTCTTTTAACGTACGTATTAACAGAAGACAATACAGTAAATCAAAGAAGTCAGCTCATTTAATGCATCTGTATTTGTGCAACGATATATTATCTGTCCATAGTTTTGTGAATTTAGATGTTAAACTTATGTACATTCATGAAAAAAAAATGGATTCCAGAAATGTTACATATAATTTTATTACTTACCTTACAGTTACGGGTTAGACAGGCAGCTATACTTAAGCTTAAGACACTATGACGAGGGACTTATGTTAGCTGCCTGTATTGCCCATAAATGTATGTAAAAATAAAAATTATAAATGCAATGTTTTGGGGAATATATTCTCTCATTTCAGTAGCATATTTTAAATGTGACTTTTTCTCAAAGTTAATTCTTTTTTTTTTCTCAATATCTATTTTTAAAAGAATATGCTACTTTTGAAAATAATACAGTTGTGCTTTTAGTATCTATTCAAGTCAAGTTAAAAAAGCGTTTTTAAAAATATTAGTTAGCATGCAGCTAATATAGACATTTTCTCATATTTATATATTTTTAATTTCCTGATACTTTTATGCACATATTGTATATCATGGGGCGAATAACATAAGCATTTCTATTGATATCAATTTAAATTTCATTTAAATAGCTTACTTTACAGCTGTGTTACAATATAATTTTAGCTAGTATGAAGATCGCACAATCATAAAGAATAAAAGAAATAAAACACTTTTGTAGCTTTTAAAAAAACGTTTAATTTAGAGGTATTATTGAACTGAGGAAGAAGAAGAAGTATCCTATTAATATACGTTAAAGTATTACTTATAGAACACTTCGTAGACCAAAAAAAAATCCAGCTTATGAAATTCGTCCATTGCGTTTGCTCTTGACTGAGGCAAAAACTGTGTTCGTATGAAGTACTGCCTGTTATTTATTATTACTATGATTATTTTTGTGTGTAAATAACTTATGATGTAGATTAGTTACTCTGTTGCCTGAATTAAATAAAAAAGAAACAAAAGAAGTGAGTCTGTTTTCTAGCATATAGAGTGATAGAAATAATATCGATACCTAACTTCTTCATAGCAGATTAGCACTGTAGTGTCATAAATGCTCTTTTCAGTTTTGGTTTACTAAAACTTTTTCAGTTCAGTTTTGGTTTACTAAAATGATTTTGTTTTTACAGAACAACACTCACTGACTCTGCAGCTTATTGCATATAGACTTCTATGTACCTTCGACAAAAGATGGCTAATACCAGTTATGACTAGAAAACTAGACAATCAGCTACTGTTCAGTTGCTAATAGAAGTTAGATTTAACTCTTATTGCTTAAAAATACGAATAGATATAAAACGACCTTTCCGAATTGGCACTTTACATTCCGCTGGATGCACTATTGATGATTATCCGAATTTCACTTTCAACGGATCATTGAAGTGGGCGGAACCACGAGGGATTCGATGGACACTTGATCCTCCGTTTGGTTGCGCGTTGCTGCCATGTTCCTTTATTGTCTAATGTCCACTTGCATCAAGAGGAGTCTATATAAAACGAATATAAAACCGCCACTTCAGATGCATTATTATGAAACAAAATATATATGTAGACTGGTACTAGCATACTCGATGACGTGCTAGTACTGGCCTGCCATCTGGTGGGGAAAAGTTATGAGGCAACCTGTTGTAGACTCTCCTTACACTTGCACTACGTGTGGATAGTTTTCAGCTGCTTTTAGACCCGGGTAACATCAGTAGTTAAAATTTAAAACATTGATTTAATTCGGATAAGTGCACATAACGTAAGTAAACGGGACGAAGGATCTTCGAATTCGGATAGGGCTATAATTTACATGAGCCGTTGCGACTTATGAAAGTTAAAATATCTACACAGAGACTGGTAATAAATAGTTTCAAGGTTTCAAATTCAAGGGCATGGAAGAAACCAATCTCAAATTAAAAAACAGAAAGTTGGTGATCAGTTTCTGATTCGAGAGAACTGATTTTGGAATTAGAAAGAGAGTAAAGTATGAACGAATATTACAACTTGACATAGTTTTTCTCATCTGGTATTTTTATCACTTCCTGAAGACGATTTCTGAAGCTAAAAATATATTGCTTAAACTTGCTTTTACGCTTCATTTCTTTTTTAAAATTACTAACACTGTAATTGAGTCTCCTTTGCTTTAAATGGAATAATTAAATAAATAAGGGATACTACTACTATGAAAATTATTTATAGCGCAGATCAGGAAGTGAATATTTATTTTGTTTAGAAAGATGCTCTTATTTATCTCCTAAACATAAGTAGTCTTCCTGTCGTAGCTTTTCCATACAAAAGAAAAAAAAATGAAATCAGGATAACTTTCCAATATTCTCTGAATTGAGAAATGTGTTTAGTATTTTACCAGGTTCTTGAAGGCAAATTTAGCATAATTATTTGTAGCGCTGTTCATATTGTTTAAGAAATGTAGAGTCTCTCCAAGTTACGAACGTCCTGGCTCAGTTTGATTAATGATCACTACTCAGGTGAATAACTTTTAATTCTCTCAATCTTGGAAGCCCAATCAAAAACTACAATAATATTATAATTTCTAGTTCTTCCTAAATAATTCACTGAAGCTGATTGGCCTCCTGGTAACACAATAACAATCCACCTGTTTATAAGTATTGAACACAATGACGAATTAATTGTTATATACCGTACTAATTTACTGCTAGATTACGGAGAACAGGCTTCCACTTTAAGAATGACATACACTGATTAACGCATACTTTATTAATAAAAGAATGAAGTAATTTTAAGCACAAAAAAGAATTGAAGCGAATATTATTAATAATCTTTTCTCTTTTAGATTTTTGTTTTGTGTATAAAGTAAACAACAGCTATGTCAAAGAAGTTAGGTAATCGAGTATATTCCGGTTTACAAACGGAATAAGTAAATATGTACCTTGTGAGTTTTTACTGTAAAATAAATTAAAAAATAAAATCATAATATTAAAAAAAAAATATGATGTTTTTGGTGCCAAACACATGCTATCAAATGATGTTTTTAATTCGCTGTGCCATTCATTAATAAATGTATAATCTGAGAAGGTGTTGCTTTATTTCTTCTTGTTCCTTGTTGTGTTTTCCTTTAGTTTCTTACCACCATTACAGAAATTAATAATGATAATTTCTTTCTTTACTAGAGACCTGAATTGTATGTAAGCAAATGCATTTTTTTATCTTAACTTGTAATGTTGTTCAGGTGCTGTTATAGAAGAGTTTCTAGCAGTGATTCCGCCAGACCCCCACCCCCTGTGAGGGCTGTCACCCCAAATATCCTCGAGTGCACAACAACTTTCAATTGTATTTTAAAGAAATTACGTTGGCAACACTGTGGCATTGGTGACGGAGACACCAGTGTTTTTACAATATCGAACAATAACCCAATCAAAATGTAGAAAATAGATACATTAATTCGGGTAGTTCTGAAGTTTAGATATGTTGTATGGGTCGAGCACGTGAACAAAAATCGAAGTTTTGCAATTCCAACGAGCGCCACCGATGCCACGCGCTCAAAAAACTGCAAATTTTTCGGTCATTTTCCGTTTTTTGTCGAATATCTCCTAAATCATGAGTTTAATAGCAAAAGTTATATTTGGCTTTTTTTTTTAAAGAAGAGTAAATTTACTACAATTTGGTTGCAGAACAGTTTCTCTAATTCAAATAGTTTCGGAGACACAGCTCTTCAAATTTCTGCGATCTCCCCTCAAAGGGAAAGAATTTCAGCCGGTTTTTTGCCCTGTAGCTTTTGAATGGCGAGTCCTACGACAAAATGTTATATAATGAGTTGTAACTAACTAACTCTATGGCTTATGGAACTTGCAAGTTTATTGCCGCAGTAGTAGAGTAGAGTAAATTGCCTACAATCTGACCATAGAACGGTTTCTCTACGTCTACTAGATCACGAGATACAGAACTTCGAAAAAAAAATGTTGTTTTCGGAAAACTGTAAAAATTGAATTGATTGATTGTACTAATTTTGATAGGAATTAGGTGCAATGACAACATTGATTCAACATTCAACTTAAAAACTTTATTACCGTCAAACGGGGTGACTTGAGACAGATTTTGAATGTCTGCTCAGGTTTAAACACTTTATATATATTTCGTTTTCGAAGGGTATTTGATATGGATTTGTTCAAATACTCATATATGATATTAACAACATTTGTTCGTCTGAAACACTTGGATTATAAATTGGAACGGATTGTCTCATGTCACCCCGTTAGTTGGGGTGACTTGAGACATAAACATAATTCTGTTGGTTAGTCTTAAACGATGTGGTTATTGGGATTAGTTGAGGCAGAAGTTGGGCTTTTAAATATTTTCCAATATTACAAAGATGGTTTAAAAAGTACAAAACTTCAGTAATGTAAACATACAGTATGGTATTTGGTAAATTAAAGTTATTGATCTTACGCACTAGAAAAATACTTTTAAGTAAACCTGAACAAATCAAACAAAACGGCACGCCTTAAAATTGTAGATGGCTTCAACGTGCTCACAATATCTTGCACATGGAAAGAAGATACGTCTTCTATTGTTGAATATACGATTTCTATATGTAAACTCCTTTCTCTTTTGCACTTTCTGTCACAAAATTTGCAGTCATAATATCTTCCTTGATGTTAATATTCTGGCTAGTTAGGCCTATTGCAAGCAACGTCCTTTTTCTCATTCCAAACTGACAAATACAAATTATCCAGATTGAAGAGAGAACTGGCATCTTTGACTGAAACAATTGTGTCTGCATTTGGGACTCCTTCCATAATTTAACTGTTGCTGTTAATTTGTAGTTTGTTCGAGCGAGTTGCATGCTTGAACTATAGTGCGCACTTTTGCGTTCGAGTGGGTGGCGCAGGTTAAACTTCAACTGTTCAGATGGCTGGCACGTGTGCAACCCAAGGCAAACACACCAGTGGCTCCAGCGTGGGCACGATGGTACGGCCGTGCCCCCTGTTGTTTCACGGACACCGAGGCTCAGACCTGATAGCCGTGTGAATTGGGGCGCTAAGCCAACGACTCGAAGGTCCCCGCATTCGAATCCCGGATGGGACATGGATGTGAATTGTAACTAGCATCTCATTTATAATCGTGACGGGCCGAAGTCGAAAGTTACTAAAAATGGCCCATACAAGTTTACAAAGTTTGCAAAGCTTTACGGACGCCGGGACGACATGAAGTTTACAAAGTTTTACGGACGCCGGGACGACATGAAGACAGAACGTAGCAGGTTTTTATTTAGCGAATGCGCATCCTTCGGGATAAACTTTTTCTTGTTCTTGCGCATACGTGTTGCATAACAACTTTCATGTTGCAAAGTCCCGACTGTGACGTCACTCGCATTCTGAATTATGTGTATTGCTCTATATAAATTCCCCCCGATCTCCTATGTCACACCCGAACTAATTTATTTAAAATCATATTTCTGGTTATTTTCAACACTAACGTATTACTAAGCGTATTTGATTTCTATATGTAGAATATTATCTTATGTATAAATGTTTTGCATATGCCAGGGCCTTTCAAAATTTTACACTGGTGTACCACTAAACCGAAATTCATACTTTCGCCGTACCACCAAGCAATATTTCGGAATTTTCAATGTTAATATTTAGAAGAAGAAAAAAGTCATTAATACGGATATAGGGAGAGAAATACAAAGGACAATCAGATGAAAGAGAAGGTTAGAAGATTACAACCAGAGAGCATCCAGCAGCATTTGAAGGAATATTGTAGAGAAACATTAACAAGGGAAGTAACGAGGCAAACCACTACCATAGGGGAAGGAGATGACCTGGAAACTCATTCCAAGACATATGAGGAGGTAGAATACCATGACCAGTCCGAAATTAGCAGTGTCACGATAATTCCCAGAAGAGAAAGAACGAATTTTGTGCAGAAATTGATGAACACTGAAAGGTAGGAGGATAGCCAAGTAAGTGGGGATTGAAGGCTACAACCATGTTCCCAGATGGAGGGGCGACGTCTCCGAAGCAAATCCAATGAAATGCCTGGAAGAATAATTCACTATTTTAAGGTAGTAGGTGCTGGAGAAGCAGATTACCAGTACATATTACGAAGAGCAATGGAAGGAAGTCCAGAAAGATGGTTTGCCGAGACTTTTGTTATAAGTTTATAACAAAGTACGCCGGTAAGGAAAACATCGAAGCAGAAATGCATCGATTGGCTAAATGTAGAGCGCCTTGAACAACAGTTGGCACATTTTATTATCACACCCGCATCACCCAAATCACCCTCATTGACCCTGATATTACGGATGAAGAACTATTTAGAGAAGCCACAAGCATACTTCTGTATGGATTAAAGAAGATAGTAATATGTATCTAACTATTGAAAAAACACACGCATACACAACGGATACAATAACAAGGATGAAAGATGACCCAATCACAATAACAACTATGGATATCGCAGGCAAGGAGGAAGCAGATATGTATTCCCAGAGAAGAAATTACAACCAGGAACAAGCGAACGCATATGTACCATCAAGCGAAACGAAACCATTACCAGACAATTGGAGAGTTGGAGCTAGTAGAGAGGCAACTCCTACTCAACCCAAGGAAGTTGTGAACAAGGCCAGTATCAAAGGAGTCCAATCAGAAGAATTGGGTAATAGGGACCGAACATGGCATATTCTCCACATTCGAATATGTTCATGTGGTTGGACCGGTAGAAAAATTACCCAAGATAAAGGTGGAAATCGGCGGTGTACATATAGTGTGATACAGGAGCTAGTTGCTTCTTAATGAGGAAATCATTCTTTGAGAAGATTAGGAAGAAATATTCTGTGAATTCGTCTTTTGAGACCCGTCCTGAATGTCATCAATACACTTAATGTCTCATTCCAACGACTTGACGCGGATATGGACAGTGCTGTAGAAGGTATTGAAGCTCTGGAAATACCATCCGAAACCGTAGATCAGTTGAACACTTCAAGACAATATATGAAGGTTCCACGACTGAATGTGAAAAACATAGAATTATTCTTCCTTCAAAACGCAAACGCAGGTCAATGTACGCTACGATGGCAAACCCTCAACAAAAAAGTTTAGTAGAAAGGAAGAGGAATCACGAGCGGCATACTTTGCTGTGCTGGATCGAGTCCTCGTTGGTATGAAGGAGCGCTTCTCTCAAAGATGCCGTTCTTGCCTACAGGCCTTCCAAGAAGTGTTAACGCAGGAATCGCCGTCTAGGAAGATGATAGGAGAGGTGGCTGATTTTTTTCGACGTAGACTATTCTCTTCTGGAAGGTGAAATTGCCTTGCTGACAAACGACGCGCAGTTTTCTGAAACTAGGACAATATCCTTATTGACGGAGTGTATCAGATCTGCAGCAACAGCTGTTCTTTACCCAACGGTAAAGTCAATCATTAGATCATTTTTGTGCATACCAAGTTCGACAGCCAGCGTAGAAGTTTCTCGAAGTTGACTGTGGTGAAATAAAAAATAAGAACCACCATGGCACAAGATCGATAGATGATGTTTGTTGAACAAAACTTGTGCAGAAATGTTAATATTTCGCATTGCAGATTCAGATCGTATAGCCCTCGTAGGCTTCTTTTGTACATTCAACTGTTAACCTTGGTATTTTTAACACGCACAAACATTTCAGTACAAATAGAGGAAAATTAAATAAACTTTACGGCACCAGCGCCACAAGAGAAAGGTAGATGACGTCTGCTTAAAGTGTAAGATGGATGGTAATATTTTGAAAAGGAGGACAAAAGTCAATGATTGGTCAGAAGTTAACTTTCGTCTTTCAGAACACACTGAAAAAATATTGTACGTAATAACTCGTATCATATACTAGGTTTTATTAGAAGAAATACCAAAGAAGTTAAACTTATTGATATTGAATGTGAACACAAATGTTACGCAAAAATAGATTTGCTTTTTCACTTGCTTCGCTTTAGCAGGAAATTGTACATTAGTCACGTCAATAAGTAAACGTATTGTAATATATAAAAGATGGTGTGAAACTGTATAATCAATTTTCATTCTGTATTATTACAAAGGGGCGCTGTTTTGCTTAACGTACCCCTTGTTCACGATTCCTGAAACCGCCAGTAGACAAACACTTTCTGCTCCGTCTCTGCAGCGAGTGCAGGTGGGTGCAGACAGTTGAGAGTCGAACTGCGTTCTCTGTGCATGTGTGAGAGAAGGGACTACAGATGACGTTACTTGCTAGCAGAATGAAATAAGCATCCGTCCGTTTAAGGGAGAATTGCACGAATACACACTGTGACGTAAAATAATTAACACAGTTATGCACTAGGTTACACTTCCAGTGCAGAGAGTGCAACATCGAGCAGACCAACCGGACAAACCTTTTGCTGTAGAGCCTCATCCAATTTAGAAAATTCGCCTTCCAACATGTTCTCTTCTTGATAATTCATTAGCACCTTCTGAATATTCACCAATACTCTTTCCCAGGTACAACATCAATTCGTCTTCTAGATTGTTTTGTTGTGCTCTCGCCAAATCTAACCAATTTCAGAAAATCTACAGTATAATCAGTCCAATGTGAGGAAGAAGTAGCCCCTTTCTTGGCTTCGTGAGGTACACTCATTCTCAAAAAAAAATTTCGCATCTCTTTATTTGACAGTTCTTGACAAATAATATTTTTCTTCTTGAATTCTGGCGTTCGCTTAATTGGTTTACTTGTAAAGAATATAAAAACAAATATTTTCTGAAATTTTGTCACAAAGATTAAATAATGAAATTGTAACGACAAAACGGAAACATGAAGAAATGATCAACAAAAATTAAGTCCAAAACTAATAGATTTGGCAACATAGGGAAATTGACGGGGAAATTGAGAGGAAAGAAGGGATATTTCTCTTGGCTCTATGAAACAGTGTATATCTTTAGTATTACCAGCAACTGAGATTACAGACAATGTTCTTTTAAATAAAACATTACACAAACAAAAGATACAGATATAACATATGCATTGCATAATCATGTAGCATAAGCTTTTATATCCACGAGAAGGCGAGAAGAAAGACACAATATTGGCTTGAAATTTCGAAGTGAAGACTGTCATTCAATGTTGGGCTAATAAACGTTGATGAAAGGACGATAGTGCAGCGCCCTCTGTGGCACAGTGGTTAAGGTTAACTACCCCGAAGCAAAGGCTTGTCAGTTCGAGTCGCCTCTCAGCCCTGAATATTTGTTCCCGAATGCAAAACGGCGTGATAAATTTTCTTAAATTATATTATCTTTAATATTAACAAACTGTTGATATTTCGTTACGAGTGAGGGAAAAATCGTCAGGAAAGCGAACCTATTGTATGCTAGTTTCAATGAAGCAAGAGAAATATGCGGGTAAAATGTATTCTCTCCATGAATTTATTGATTTAAATTTTATTCATAGCGCTTTGGGCCTCTATATTAGGATGACCAGACGTAATGTTTTTATCGAGGCTGTCCTTTCTTTGTCATGGGTCCCGCTGTCCCGTCAAATTGTTAACGGGACAGCAGGTGTCCCTTTTACATTGCTACAAAGAAGTCTCCATTCTGTTCACTTAACTTTTTTCTCAAATAACTCCCAACAATTGCTTGGCAGGAGACAGTAAATAAAGAGAACCTAGGCGTGGCATTATGTTTTATGATGTCTTAGTAGTTTCTGAGTTGAAAGTTGTCAAGAGACGGTCAGAGTGGTTGAGTAAGGATTCACATCACTTGCTGCTTAAATCTAAAACGGATCCCCTCTCTTACCATATTAATTCTCCTAAATTGCTTTAAATAATCCTTTTATTTCACCTCAAGTCTATTTTAAAGGATGAACTTCTTTGTTTGGAAAAAGATTTAAAAAATAATTTTTGAATGGAATACCTTTAATTAAGCTTGAACTTTTGATTTTCTTGAAATACTAATTAATATTTGGTTCAGTATCATACTAAGATCCTCGACAAAGACGTTACACATGACATATTTTCTTCACAGCTGTATAAAATACTCTTGTGTTGATAGATATTTAATATTATGTTGTTGGTGTTACACAAAAATTCACCAACGAACATTAGAAAATTTTAGAAATGACCTTCATTCATAATTTCTCTTCATTTTCGGCAAATGATAAGTATCTTTAGTAGATTGTGGAGTACCGAATTTAAAATTGGCAACATGGCTCATACCGTCTTGAGTCACAAAAAAGGCTTAAATGATAAGACTTGGCTATACTTGATCAAGGAAACATTTGCCACAGTTGTTTGACTCGCTAATAACACAATTTGATAATCCGTGACGTAATATTTCGCGTTGACGCCTAGAGCAAAAAACTCACAGCTGTTAGACACTTCAACAGTCAATTCCTGTATCTAGATCGATATTACGACTTAAGTCCGAACCCCTGGAAACGCACTTTTTATTCGTTAAATCTTTTTTTACTTTTTTTTTTTTTGTGTTATTTAGCTCTCATGTTTTAGTTTTGAATGAACTTGTTTTATACTTTTCGTGTATTTTTCGTTTTTTTTAATTTAGTACATTACAAGGCGTAAATTAACCTTGTGCACATGAGATTTTATTAAAATACCAAATTATATTATCAGTTACTAGCTGATTTGCCCGCCCGTTGGTGTGGAGTAAATAAAATATGTTCGCAACAGTCACCAATACTCACTTCCCCGTAGCCGGATGCGCCCCTAACTTTGGGAGTTCTGAGGGGCTCTCCTTTATCTTAACCGGACTTTCGGGGACTGCGCCCCGACGGTACAGATCTGCTACAGCTGTTACTACTACTACTACTATGAAATTGAATTTATTTTTTATTTATAACCTTTAAGCATCTAAGGTTCAGGCAGACTACTGCTACTACTACCCAGGAAGCCAAATGCCGACCAAGACGGCAAATGATAGGGGATTTTAGTCGGGCCGGCTTCGGGGATAGGTAGAACCTACTATTTACTAGATAGGTAGAAAAGATTCTTATTTACTTCTGTATTCTTCGTATTTTTAATTTGTGAGAAGGTAACTAACTTTGTAAATATATTTATTGAATTTTTAAGCTCTTTTGTATAAGCCGGTGTAGCGAGGGACTTGTTTTCGTGAAAAAAATATTTTTAAGAGGGTGTTTCCGGCCATTATCAGTTAAAAGTTGTTTGTGATCTGGTGGCTCATCAAATTTGACAGGTGAAAGGCAGGTACGCTCGCCCGAGAGGACAGTGCTAGGGAAGAAAAGCGAACTTTTAATTAGTTGTGGTCCCTGATTGGTGGAAAGAAAAGACGATCTCCTTTCTTTATTGATTATGTAATTTACCTATATTCAGTTGCAGAGTGTAGTCTGAGGAAGAAAGTGGTATATTTCCGAAACCGTTACGTTTGAAGTTATTTTTGTTATTAAAGAATTCATCTTTGTCAGAAAGCTGTGTTTTTCTTTATTCAAGATGGATAAAAGGCCATGTTGTCATAATACTCATATTTTGCTCCAATCCATTACTCACCAGCAAAACTCTACGATGTTGTCGAAATCTTTCGTTTAAAATCAGATTTCTTTACTAACTAAAGTGCATAGTTTCTCTTAAAAGAAATATTGCACGTCGTGAAAGTGAATATTTAAATTACTTACCAAAAGAAAAACTATACATTGAAGTACCAAATGAATTGACACGTCCATCCAGTGAGATTAAGGTCCTCCTTTTGCCTTGATGACTGTGGGGGTTCACCTCGGCATGGATTTTGTCAAGTGTTCAAAAGAGCTACTGAAGTGATGTTAGCTATGTCTACTGAGTGGCAAGTAACAAAGAACTTTGGTTGGAGAGTAGTGCATCCTAAGCACGAATAGACGATTGGACTCCACATATTCTCAGAGAAGTCCTAATGGCTTAAAGTCAAGACATTTTACTAGTGTTCTTAAATTAATTATAATTACGCTTTCGTGTTGTTCATCTACACCCAGAACTTTCTGTTTTTGTGGAACTGGCAGAGAAAGACTTTTTCGGTGATTGCAGGAATTTTCCTTAATTTCTCGCAGTAACCGATATGAACAACTATATATATATATATATATTGAAATTCCCCTACCAACCATCTTATTAGGTTAGTGCTGCAATCATACTTGTAATTAATCTAATTACATTTAAAACAATAGCAACTCAAATTAGTGCTCACTATTTGGACATTTGGAAAAGTTACTTGATATATCCCGTAATGTTTCAGATAAATGTCAGTATTTGCAGTTATCGGTAGACAATCGTCGAGAATCACCGAGTAGTTTCTTTTACCTTATTGGAAGGTCTCGGTTTTCAATTTCGCTGTGATTTCCGCACATGTACAGAAATGTAAAAGGTCTTTCTTATCGTAACAATTATTTTATTGTTGATATTATTGAAGCGTATTTTGAAATTAACTGCTTGTAGTCACCCTTGCTCCTTGTATAACCAGCTTTTAGGTGCATAATACATTTTGTCTGGAGGACTACCGACTGACATGAGCGTCAGCGGCCGTAGCTTACTTGGAACAGCGTTGACTTAGCAATTAGTGTAATTAAATTCAGAAGGATTAATTGATTAAGTCAAGTTTAATTTCATAGGTCAATAAGTTAACTCGAACATCAGAACATTTAAAATTAGTAAAGCAAATCATTTATTTCCATACTAACTAAGGTGCCGATTATTGATCTAAACATCTGTCATGCAAACTCACTCTATTCTCACATATGTTGATATTAAGTTTGGTTGTATCAAACCAGTGCATGTTAAACCATAGCCCAGTACTATTCATTAATCTATGAATCATGCATGCAACAACATTTATTATGCAGTATTAACGTGTACATCTACTACAAACAATCACAAGTTCCACGTAATACCATTTGTTATTCCTAGCAACCACGTCTATGCATTGCTAAAACAACACCAATTATCTACTTCAACTTTTACTTGATGTGTATTTCCATTCATATGTGAAATCCCAGAATCACATAAATCAAAACCTTTATATATCCAATAAACACATATTTCAAGTTGAATTGCCATCCAATACAATTCCCGAATTCCTGTTGAAGCTTATCTTCACCATTAAGAACCATAACGAAATCTATTTTCTAGATATCTTTCATTCACTGACAATGCTCGCTAAGTATTTTTTGCTTAAAACACGGCGTACATCTGTCCAAATTGTTTAATTCTAATTTTACAGTTCATGTCATTGATATGACAATCAGAAGGTCCTAGCGGCCGCCTATTCTGACTGAGGGTTTCCCAGTTTTTTCCTGTCACACCAGGCAAATGCCGGAGTAGTACCTCCAAATTGGCCTTAACAGGCTACTTTCCAACATCCTCTACTCTTCCCTATCCAGTCCTGATCCACGTTTGCCTAAAGGTCATAATTGAGAGGGATTGATATGAGCATGAGATCAGATAATCCATTATATTTCTAATGGACATTAATATTATATTCATTTAACTGAAGACACCTCTAACAAATTTCTGCTGTTTATAACTTCTCTTTCTACATATCTTAGATCGCCAAATAATTTCCATGTTTGAGTTCAAGACATATATTATCCATTGAGGTCAAGAAAGGTGTTCTGTGTTGCGATAGCGATCACCAGGCTAAGGTTACGATTTATTTTTGTGGAAAATATTTTGGTACGCTAAGTAAGGATGGAGAACTACACTTAAGCTGTTTTTAATTCTCACCGTTCAGTGAGACACGTAGTTACGATATATTTAATTTCTAATCAAACACCGTTCCGGTTCTATATTTGTTACCCCAAAGCCGTTCGGGTTTACTTTAAACACTGGTTAAAACTATCCTCTTCCAGCTCAGTGATGCCAATTGAAGGGAAATTTCCCTTGGCGCAGGTAAATTTTGAGTAGATTTTGGAGAAAAGGTAAAAAGGGAAATTGCTTATAATCTCTCAATATTGCAGGGAAATTTGAACCTATGAATTCTCTACTTGCATTTGTTTGTATATACGAAAAAAAGAATGAGAAAAACTATTGAGAACTTTACATTGGGGGCATTCAAAGCAGTGACCGCTCACTGAGCTCTCAATGAGCGCTCAGTGAATTTGCCCTTTGAATGCCACTGGCTGTTTCCGGCTCACTCTGAGCCGCCGCCATTTTTTCGAGCCAAGGAATATCACGCTCAATTTGAGCCGGAAGTGCTTGTATAGGCAAAATGGCTTCCGAAGCAGAAATTTCAGCGTTACGTACGAGTATAATAATACGTACTATGAAATATCGGGAAGTCATCGGCTGCACTACCTACTTCAGAATAGTAAGATGTTAGAAAAACATGTTAGTTGTATTAAATACATTTCATCTAACTTATGGTACGCTAGAGATGCATATATATATATAGTTGTGTGTTTGCTTGCACCGAAATACGGCACTGCGAAGCGAGATAGCTGAATCGCTACTTTCGTATACACATCACTCTGACGTTAGGAACAAGCCCATTTGCATGTGGTATTAAAAGAGTTTTAAATAAATATTAATTTCGTACAAATTAAATTAGTAAGCTGTTTCTAACTTGCTAAATTAAATTGGCCATTTTGGTAGTCACGTTTAAGCACTCAAATTGGGATTCGAAACTGCAAATTAAAGTTTTAGGCAGCAATTTACATAAGCTACTTCGGTCATGGTGCACTTTATGACAGCTAGCTATTCTGCCGTACGCTTTAATATGAATACCTAGCGACAACCAGCAGTCCAAAAACTGCCAGTAAAAGGTAAGGTTCTAGAAACCTGGCCCGGTTGCAGGAGTATCATATGTAGAGAATAATATCACTTCGTTTAAAATAATTTTGAAATAAAAAGGAACACTTTCTTGACTTGGACACTTGGAAGTGGAGGGGGGCCAGTGCTCTAGAACCTTGCCATCAAGGTTTGAAATATCACCCAGATTCTTTTCTAGTATCATGTGAGTAAAGTACAAAATTCCACGTATGTGTCAGGGTCTGCGCAAGGTGTTACTCCGTGTGATTTAGTTAAACCTCAAAATATACAAGTAATCCGAAATTCATATTAATATAAATTCACATTACTAACTATGAAGAAATAAATGCATTTCTGCATAGGATAAAGACTGGACTCACTGTTATTAGTAGCCCTAATCATCCATCTTAGGACATTTGAAAGGTGTGGGTCTAGTAATGGGCCACGCCTGCTCACTACTGGTGGAATAAAGAAATTAATGCTTTTAAGGAAAAGCTGGTAACAGAAATGTCCTATTCATTCACCTTTCCTCCACACTAGTTTATTTTAGTTCTTAATCCACAGGATGAGTTGTGGACCATGTTTGCATATTTGCATTGCTTGGAATATTTACAAGTACATTTACATCTTCCTGGCACGCCATGTTTAACAGTCTTTGCGCTATACGATATTCTGTTGTTCGTCGAAATTCACCCGTGCGCTTTATAATATTCAACTGTTCCTTGAGCATCATCCGAAGGATTTCCGATCCCAGACGCTCACTAAGAGCTCAATACTCAGTGAGCCGCTCAGTCCTTTGAATGCAGCCATCGCCAAGCCCTTTTGTCTTCTTGAAGCGGCGACTGAGGTTAACGATACCCTGCATCCTTCCCTCCCCTACAGTAATTTGTCCTTGCCTCTGTATCTAGCGGTACCTCATTTCAGCGTTGATGGTACTAGGAAAAGGAAAGGAGAGGAGGGTCAAACCTGAGGGGAGTCAGGGGACAGAACCTCCTGAGATCAGGGAAAGGTTATATGGGAAAGATTAGAGTAACATTGCAACCAATTGTGGGAGGTAGAAGGCAAATTTCTTTTCTGCTTCTTGACAGCATATAAAATTGATCCTGTCTCCCCATCACTGTATTCTTAAATAGAAAAGGAGACAGCAAGAATAAAAGTACAAAGAAGAGAGTTCAGTCCTTAATAGTAATTCGGATGTGGTTTGCTTAGAGATAAAGTGGCGGCGAGGTTGGATCAGAGCAATGCGTGTGAAATACGTAAAATGCATATAATTTTGCCCAAAAATAATACAAATTTCACCCCCAAAAAATCCAAATTTCAGGCGTCCGGATCCCCGTCTTCTCCTCTGCGTAGGCCTCTTTTTACCTAAACAGGTAGTATGTTGAAACTTACCAGCAACTAGTTTTAGGATTCCCCTTCGTAAATTGTGACAAATCGAACACTGCATAAGATTCACATAAAACATATTAGTGTTGATCTAAAGATTTAAACATGTCTTTTGAGTACGAACTTCAATATCTTACGTAAGCACAAAAAACCGAGCCGCAGTAGCTCAGTGAAAGAGCGTTCGCGTAGTGTTCTGGAGGTCGTGGTTTCGATCCCAGAGGCTGTCCATCATGACTGAGGATTTTCCAGGTTTTTTCCTCAGTAACACCAGGCAAATTCCGGGATGGGACCTCCATCATAAGTCCTGACCAACACCTTCCCGAATCCTTTCCCCTCCTCTATCCCGACATGAGCCTTAAAGCCACAAATAAATTCAAATTCTCCATAAGCACAAAGTAAGGGTGTTAGGGAGCCGCTTGTTTGTGCTTACAAGATTGTGGGGGGGGGGGGGGGTTAAATGATTAAAATATGGGGTTTACTACATACAGTACTTGAACGGTTTGGATGAAGGTAAATTTTATCCGGAAAAGGGAAATTCTGAAGCTTGTGAAGGGAAAACGGCTCTGTAGAAATTGGCATCACTGTTCCAGCTGTTCATCTATCATGTCGATGAGTAATGGAGCGTCGACATCCTCTGCATCGCAAAATAACGGGTGCTGCATTTTCGCTGGACTGCCCAATACAATGCTTGCATATCAAGGAGCACTTCAGCCCTGCTTTTATGCATTCACGTGCATTCGTATAACCTTTTTGGAGGCACAATAGATGCAGTGGGAAAGGGATTCCGGAGCTGGGTCCTTTTCTGCTTTAAAGAGAAAGACCGACTGAAATTCTGTATTTTTCGGTGTTGCTGCCGAGAAATCCATCTACGGACCAGCAACGGAATCAGCACACAGAAAATCGAGAAGCAATTCAAGTTCTTCCAAAGGTGGTATCTGCCGAGAGCAGATTCAGAATTTTCGACTCGGCTCTTTAAAAGTTTGATCATGAATTATACTAAACATACTAGGCACGTGGAATGGAGAACTTTTAAAGCACGAAACACCTTAATAGCGAATAGGGATAATGGAGAATTTGCTCCGAATGTTAAGTTTTTGTATCAGTCTCCCTGGATCAAAATGAAACGTACCTCGCCCTCTCATTCTCTTTGTGTATGACTTGGAGAACCATAATTTGTTGAGGTGCAAGGTGGAAACGTAACACAAATGAACTTACCATTCTTTTATAACAGCCCGAGATTTGACGACGAAGCCACGACGAGCGTTAAGAGTTCGTTCTCGACCAGTAGCAACACAAGATTACTCTTTGAGGATTCTGAACATGTCCGTTACAGAAAATTATTCCTTGAATACAGCCTGAAATGTGTTTGACTCTTAAAAAAGATAACATAATTAATACAGCTCAATGTAAATATCAATGTCTCACAAAACTGGACACAACCCGTCGACAACATATATAACATCTAGTAGACATCATATTTCTCTTCAATTCTACAAACATATGTAAATAAATTACATCAAAATAATAGAAAACACTTTGCTTTCCTGCAGTTTTCCTTCTCTGGCTCACAAAATTTCATCATAGCAACACCACAAAAGCGGAGAATTAACATTGCACTAAAAAAGAGATCAAAATGGCTACTAGATCAAAACGAAAGGTGCTACCATGGAGAGCGTTAACAATGCTATATGAAAAATGTACCCGGAGAAACTAAATATTGTTGAATATAAATTTTCGACATTTTTCGTGTTTGGTTTCCTAGAGAAAGCGAAGAGAAGGAACAAGTGCGAGGACATGACTCAAGAGAACCCTTTATGTGGGTTCAGACAACAGGAATTCGTAGATCCTGCTTTTTAAAGGCTGCAATATGTCATCTAGTGAATCTAAAGAATAAATCAATTGAATATTACGCACTGTACATCTTTCGCCGGAGTGTTATTTTTATACTCAAGTTTTGAACGAAGTTTCTAGTCTTGAACGATCATTAGGAACATCGTTGAGAGAGTTGATATTTGAACCTAGCGCAGGCGTCCCATTACAAGTGAATTTGAAATTCTCAGTGAATTATGTACTTGGGTAATTCCAAATGTTTCCGGCCTGCAAGTTTGCTTTTAACAGTACAACAATGAATGGGCATTTCAACCTCAAGCTCTGATTGGTCAAAATGATCCTACGGTTCTCCGATTGTAATTAGATGGTATCTATTGTCTACGCCGTGATTGTTTTGGTTATTGTTTTGTCTATGCTGAAGAAAGCGCTAACCTGCAATGTTGTAAAAATAACTGGTACCAAAAATAGATTTATTCTAAATCACCATAATTTCTCTCGTTTCTAGCAGAAAGTGGTGCTTTAGTCATTTTTTTTTTTATCCACGACCTCAACAATTTTACATTTTTTTCAGTAACCAGTGGTATAGTGCGAAGAAATAGTACAGAGGTGCTTGATTCCCGAATAGTTAGTTAAAATATGAATATGGAAAGTGCCGTGTACATTAATGTGCCTTTGCAGTAAAGAAAGTACCGTGTACATTAATGTGCCTTTGCAGTATAGCAAGGATATATAACATTAATGAAATTTCTACTAAAGTCATAGTTAACCGTAGTTGTGAGCAAAGCTCTAGCCAAGAAACAAATTTAATTATTATCATTAAAAATTGTTGAGGATTTTAACTAGATAATAGTATGAACAATAAGTACCCATATAGTAAACTTTGGTAAAACTTTATTTTTTTATATGGGCCAGTCTAGTAACTTTGGACTTCGGCCTGTCACGATTCGCCTTTAGCTGTTAACTGTTAAAATCTACACCCATGCCCCCACCGGGACTCGAACGCGGGACCTTCGAACCTATATAGTAGTAAGTCTACCAGGCGAGATTTAGTATATTACAGAACAGACAATTCCGTAATAGATACTTTTTACGTAAAATGAAAAAAACGATTGAAAAATCATAGGTGACACAAACAGCGCGCTCCTTCACGTCTAAAGGAAGTGTCGGAGTGGCGCCCTAGTGCTCCACTAAAGCCCTGCCAGTAACAATTCACTACAAACAATGTGTTACATAAATTACTATGAGAATTCTAAAATTCCCCTTTAAATTGGACGTTGCAGATTTTTTCCTTCCTATAACAAACGTGAATGTATCGACTACGTATTGTACACATACATACTTAAACGAAAGATAGAAAAAAATGAACGCCGGAAAAACCAGGAAAAAAAAAAAGTTTTTCTTTTCAATTTTTCGTGCTAATTTGGAAAATAACGTGTTTTTTTTTTTAACTATTACGGGTTTCCTGACATTTTATGATCAATGAATTAGTTAATGTTCAAAACATATATTTAGAAAAAATCCGCAATGGGACTGCCACTGACAAAGTTTTGAAGCATTATGTAAGTTTTCTCGGTCTGAGCCAAAGATGCCTAAGGGCCAAAAGTGAACAGAACTTTTCTCACATGTACAAGGGTGCCAATGAAATATATGACATTCCTAAATTGAAAATTTTTTGGTACATTTTTAAACGTAACATTTAATTGTACTAAATCTAAGCAATAAATGCATTAGGTGTGTTAAGTAATGAATATTGATGAAAAAAAAACGATTTCGTCAATAAAAACAGGGGAGGGGAGGGGAAAGGATTCGAGAAGGTATAAGCCAGGGTCTATGTTGAAGGTGCCATGCCGGCATTTGCCTGGTGTGATCCAGAAAAATCCCTGGAAAAAATTAGTCAGGATGGTCGGCCGCTGGGATCGAACCCACGACCTCCAGAATTCTACGCCAACGCTCTACCACTGCTACGGCAGCTCTATGTGAACACCACAACAAAATTCACGGACACTCAGTCTTCGAAGTTGAGCTATTTAAAACACCGTAGCTTAGTTTTTTCAATATACGCGATTAACATTACGTTTAATACTCACCTCATGTGCCCGCCTCTAACGAGAAGGAATTGCCCCATGTTATGTGTTAGCCCTAATTTCTCGGTTAATAATAGCATAGACTAAATAATAATAATGATAATAGCTAAGCCCTTCATAAAATAACTGCAAAATCAGTTTTTCACCTTGTACATAGCTTATCTTATTTAGTATCTCGTCTGCCTTGTTTCATATGTACAGTATATATAAATGTTTATAAATATTTATATGTGTTTATATAATTGCCTGTATTGTTTACAACGGAATAGGTCCAAGTGGTATCTGGCTGCCATAAATTGCACCATAGCCAATCGAAGAATTATCGGCGTTTGCTGAACAGGTTCTAACGGGAAATCCCAATCCGACTGTTTCCCCAGAATTTGCTCAATGTGTGGTAGAATCACATGCATTACGATTTCTTTTCTGAAGCAGTAGAGGAAGGACGGGCAAAGTGGATAAGTTAACGTTTTTGCCACTGTTGTTGAATAAGTATGCAAGCTGTCAAGTAAATATTGACTGGTCTACTGCTTTGGACATTGCTCTTACTAAAACAGAAGACATTAAGATTATTGAGGCTACGAATACTCGAGCGTAACACGAAATTCAGATCCATTGCATTTTATCACTTTCCAAAAACGCCCGGGCAAAGTGAGTAATGCTATGATAAACACGTTTAGAAGGCAGACGAAATGTAACAGAAAATTCATTCTACCATAAAATACTTAGTTTTAATGTAATACAATTTGAAATTTATTGTAGCACAAAAGAAATAGACTTATATCGATTTTATTACTATTACAATCTGCCTACTACCTGTTTATTCGTATCTTGCATCAACTTGATAGTTATTTTGTTCTAAAGATAACACTGATTACAATAAACTACTCTGCACTTTCACTTTCACTTGGCGACTCATGACACAGATCACAAAAGTAGGACCCAAAGTCACTGTAAGATGTGCATCCTTCGTGCGGCCACGCTTCACAATCACCGCATTGGATCCAGTCGTCAAAAGGAGGGTCACCAAATTTTCCCGCACAAACAAAACAATAATAGTCTTTCTTCTTCTTGGCCACTTTCTTGCACTTTCTTTCGTCAGAATCTTGAAACAAGGCCTTTCTCTTAAAACTGTTGCCTCTTCTCTCGAAATGCTTCTCTTTCTGAGCTTTCCTGATTGGAGTGGGTGTAAGGACATCTGATGGATGATATTTTCTGCGTTTTCGAGTAAACTTAGCAGCTGCCGGTTTGGGCAAAGGTCTGATGTCCAAAGGTGAAGCTTTTGCGTAGATGAATCATTAGGAATAGAACAAGAACTAACTGGAGTGTTTCTGTCTGGTTGGCGAATACCCAAATGAGGTGCATTTGCTGCTGTAGAACTGACGTTTCCCGATGAAGCTGAAGGAGTAGAAGTCGCAGAGAGTGTAGACGATAGGCACATCTTTTGTTCTGCACACACATTAGTTTGAAGTTCTGCATTTTCTGACGAATCATGGTGCATTGTGGAAGGACCAATATCTGTTTCAGTAAATGTGTTGGAACTATAAAGCCCGCTGTTGTGAAACCAGAAATGGCGTTTTGAACAGACGCTGCTTTCAAATAAGCCGGAGTAAGATCTTACAGATATCATATTGATTAATGATTCGGTCAAGATGTCATGTTTGGAAAATGTTTATTTAATTCTTGTGCAAAGTATTGCTTTAGCGGAGAATACACAGACAAGTCTAGTGGCTGGAGATTTTTCACAGAGAGAGAATAAGCACCAAATATCAGATCATGCAAAGATATACCACTTGCACTCACCTGACCATTTTGATAACACGTTCTGGGTGTGTTGTTAATATTAAGTCTAGTCAACTGTGACAAGGTGTGTGATACGTTGTTTGTAGTTTACAGATACTAAGATTATAAGACGAGATCGTATTACGAAATTTTTGTATGTGTGGTTTAAGTAAAAACAAATCGTAGTTAAGGTCTCCCATAATTATAACATGTTCATATATCCC